>BPLR01011503.1:0-125743 GCA_021605095.1 Caerostris extrusa | reverse complement strand
GAATAAATATTTTATTGAGGTGAAAATTTGAGCTCAAGATATATATAGGGAAAGGGTGAACTGTGGTAGGAATTGAAAAAATAATATGAAAATTTTTGTGACTAATGGTGAGAAGATATTTCTAGAGACTTTATTCTAAACATAACTGAAAAGTTCATCTTAATAAATAGATTCATTTGAATGTTTGTATATGCTATTGAAATAAAATATTCATTTTTCATTCACTGATTTTTTCCAATCTAAAATCGAAAGAGACACTGTATATAAGATAATTTAATGTAAATTTTGTTTATACATAACCTTGATCTTCACTTGCTGTGAATGACAAGTTGAAAATGGATAAGTTTAGTGATGCCAATTTATTTCTCAAATCCGTAGTGGTTTTAAAATAAATATTTTAAAATTAATCTGAATAAATCAACCGAAAGAAACTCCAAAATCAAGTCATAATCAATCTTAGCTTTTCCAAAAACATTCGGTTTACAAACTAAATGTATCAGAGTCGAATACAGAAACAGAAGATACTCTTCTAAGGTAAAGATATCTAATTGTATTCGTTATGTATCATTTGCCTAGATAGAATTCAGCAGATATTTTATTACACAAATGTCGATTATCTTTGGTTTAATTATAAAGTCAGATTTAAAAAATTGATTGATCTGTTTAATATTTTTAAGCATTGTATGTTTTCTATATTTTATTATTAAGATCCCTGATTGTATTTGTCATGCTGTCATTGATTAGGAAAATTCAGCATACATTTTGTGCAAAAGTCAGGTTGTCTTTGATTTACTTACAAAAGAAAGATTAAAAAACTGGTCTATCTGTCAATATTCTTAAGTATTGTATGTTTTCTATATCTTATTATTAAGATCTATAATTGCATTTGTCACATGCTTTCATTGTCTATATAAGATCATCTAATGTACCAGAAGTATTTATACATAACCTTGATCTTCATTCGTTGTGAATGACTAGTTGAAAATAGATAAGTTTAGTGGTGTCAATTTTATTATTGTAATTTAGTAAGATGTTTTTAATTTAGTTTTAAATTTACTAAAATTCAATATAAATTTTATTACCCAAAAGTCAGGTTACCTTTGATGATACATCTACAAAGAAAGATAAAATAAACTCTATATGTAAATATTTTGAGCATTTTTATATTTTTGACAATTTCAATATTAAGATCTCCAATTGCATTTGTAATGATTTCATTGACTAGGCAGAATTAAGCATAAATTTTACTGAGCAAAAGTCAGGTTATCTTTGATTTTACAAAGAAAGATTACAAATTTTTTTATCTGTCATTTTGAAGTATTTTATATTTTTACCAGTTTTAATATAGGATCTCTAATTGCATTTGTCATGCTTTCATTGTCTATATAAGATCATCTAATGTACCCCGAGTTATTTTATACATAACCTTGATCTTCATTCGTTGTGAATGACTAGTTGAAAATAGATAACTTTAGTGATGTCAATTTATTATTGTAATTTAGTAAAAAATTAATTTAGTTTTAAATTTAGTAAAATTCAACATAAATTTTATTACGTAAAAAGTCAGGTTAACTTTGATTTATTTACAAAGAAAGTTTAAAAAACTCTATCTGTAATTATTTTGAGCATTTTATATTTTTGACAGCTTTAATATTAAGATCTATCACGATTTCATTGACTAGGCAGAAGAATTAAGCACAAATTTTGTCTTTCAATAAGTCGGTTTACCTTCGATTTATTTACAAAAAAAAAATGATAATAAAACTGGTCTGTCTGAAAATATTCTTAAGCATTTATGTTTTCTATATTCTTGTTATTTAGTGCATGATGAATTAAGTATTTATTTTTAGTTATGTTTTCAAATTTTATAAAATACATTAGAAATTAGTTTTTACTCATCACTTCTATAAACATTGAGTACAATTTGAATGATAGAAATATTATGTTCAGCATAAATTTTATTTTATAAAGACTCTTTATAAAGTAACAAATTATGTGTCAAATTAAAAAAAGCTTCATTTATAAATAGGAAATCATCATAGATTCAAGAAAATGGAAGTTATGATTAGCAAATCATAGGGGACAACAGTTACAAATTAAACTTCCTTAAATAAATGAAAATAGTAACAAAAATTAATGTAGACGTAGTCAGAAATAAACACAAACTTTAATTATTATGAAACTTAAAATTACTATTCGTTTAATAAGGAATATTGATGTCAAATTTAAAACAGTTAAATGCTTTGATATCTTTTATAACAGTGATTCTCAAATTTAAAAAAAAAAAAAAAACTTTTTTCGTGACTGTATCTTAAAACATTTTTGATGATAAGCTCCCTAATCCTTTTAAAAATTTAAATTAATTGCAACTAACATATACTACTTTGCCCAAAAGTAAGACCAATTATTTTCTTTTTTCAAAAACTCTTATTTATTCTTCCACATTTATTTTATCTCTTTCAAAGTAATTCCCTCCGGACACAATGCACTTATGACAACTTTTTCCAATCCTGAATGCATGCTAAAAGTCAACGCAGGCTCCAAAGCGCGCGGCGATTCACATTGAATCTCTTCAATCGACTCAAAACGGTGTCCCCGGGTGATCTTTTGAGTTAAGGAATAGCCAGAAGTCTCACGGTGTTGAACTGTTGTATACCAATTCTAAACATTTCTTTCCGATATAGGAATGCTCGCCGAATACTTTTTCAACATTCTATACGTTTCCAGAAACAAAATTGTATGCAACTTCTTTGCTCAATTAATTCAGACATTGCCGAAATCAGTTTTAGCATCTCACAAAGCCAAGCGTAAATCAAACACTAATGAATATTTTGACGTCAAATTTCCCACAGATGTCAAGGACAGTGTCAGCAACCTAAAAGAGAAAAAAAAAAAATGAAATTCCATAAGCCCCGGGAAATTTTAAATTGAAAATTGGTTTTACTTTTGACAGAGTAGTATACATTAAATGAGCTTCCCAATTACTGATTATGTGAATGAATCACTCAATCAGTAATTAATGAGGTCTGTCATTGTTATGAAGCAGTCTTGTATAAATAGTGAATAGTGACACGGGAGCTCTAACGTCATCTAGCGATAGATTTTCCCAGACATTCCTCAATTATTTTTACAGACCATCGATATCTTGTAATGTCAGAATTTAACACACTCCTCATATTCCATACGTGTTAAATTAGTGAATGATCTGGTGATCTTGCTGGCCAAGGAAGTAAACAGTTATTTTTTTGGCCGGCATTATAGAGGAGCAATCTGGAGATATGCGAACTACATGGATTCTGGTATTGTCATGTTTTAAAATGGTTCCAGTATATCATGCCATAAAAGGTAACAAAATAACATGTTATCATTCAGATGTTATACTTGCACTCACAAATCTAGTGTGTGCTCTCATTTTTTAATATTCATTGAAAAACATTATTGATTTTTAAATCTCTGAAATAACGTGCTAATGCAATATGCTTTTATTCAAGAAAACATGCAAAAGCCACCAAAGCTTTATTTTTCATTTCAACATTCATACTTTTCATTACATTTCATACTTTTCATACATTTCATTTCAAAATTACGTCTTTTTCACAAAAGAAAGGATCAGTCTTTTTCTTCCAAATACACTCATTTAAGTTCAGAATTAAGAACTTATTTTAGCACGAGTATAAGATATAAATTTGAGATACGAGTATGCTCGAAATAATCTGTTAAGATTAAACAGGGGGTTGTCAAAATAATGGAAACACCTTTGTGGCATTTTTGAATGCGTAAGCATTAAAATATAAAAATAGCTACGAGTTTTTAAATAGAAACGTATATATTCTGGTAATATGTGGTAGCTTTATTGAAGTTCTGTAAGTCTTGAAGTTATTTCAAACGCGTCAAATGTCGGACCTTTCAGATTTTCAAAGAGGCCAAATTGTAGGAGCCCGTCTAGCTGGAGCAAGTGTAACCGAAACATCCAACTTTTAGGCGTTTCTAGAAGTACGGTGTCTAAAGTCATGATAGCATACACATAGCGTGGCAAGACAAGCTCAGCAAAGCAAAAGAGTGGACGGAAAGATAAACTCAGTGAAAGAGACCGACGGGTATTGGAAGCGGATTGTAATGTCTCAAATTCGAATAACTGCAGCAAAAGTGACCGCAGAGCTCAATCAGCATCTGGATTCCTCAGTGTCAATCATTACAGTTAGAAGGCACCTTCATAAACAGGACATTTACGCCAGAGCAGGCAATTCCCAAGCCACTTGTAACAGATGTTAATGCCAAACGTCGTCTACAGTGGTGCTACACTCACGAAACCTAGTCGATTGAAAAAGTGTGAAAGACGATTCGTCAGACCATATTACTCTTGACTACTTAATAAGGTCTCACGAATCGTCTTTCACACCCCTTTCCCTACAACAGAACGGGTGTACGTTTGGAGGACATCTGCACAAGCGTATGATCGTGATTGTCTCCTTCCAACTGTAAAGCATGGAGGTGGATCTGTCATGATATGGGCAAATCGTGTCGTGGTTTTTGTGGACCAATCGTAATCCTAAAAATTAAGGATCACTGAGGAGAAGTTAGAGAAATTTTAGTTGACCAGGTCCATCCTATGATGCTAACTTTATGATGCAGGAGATGGAATTTTCCAGGATGATAATGCACCCATCCATGCAACGGGACTTGTCCAATAATGGTTTGATGAACACGAGGATGAATTTGAACATCTACCTTGGCCCGCACAGTCACCGACCTCAATATCATCGAACCGTTATGGTCTATTTTAGAGCGTTCAATACGGAATCGATATCCTCCACCGGCATCTGTCCCAGAACTTTCACAATATATCCATGAAGAGTGATACAATATTCATCTAACACTATTCAGCACTTGTATGAATCGATTCCTAGGCGAATCCAACTGTATTACATGCTAAAGGGTCCTACACCATATTAATAAAGGATTCTTTATAAATCTATGGTGTTTCCCTTTATTTTGATAACCCCTGTATATTTCAAAATCAAAGATATAATAGCATAAAAATACCTAGATAATTTTTTTTTTTTTTCTTTTGCTGAATAAGCTATGTATCTCGAAATTAATACAAGTACCTAATAAATGTGGTGATAATGCTAAGTCCTAAAGTTTACTATAAAATATACTAGATCAGCAGATACTACTGACAAAATGGAAGACGCAGCTTTGATTTGATAGATGAATCCATTATGACTGACAAGACCTTTGACAGTTAACACATTTAGGATGGATTAATCTTCCAGAAGGAACTACGTCGCATTTGCGTGTAGCTCGAAGAAAATTTTAGAAAACTCCAACCAAGCAATGCGATCGTCGAAGTCAGATTACCTGTTACAACATCAACAGAAGCTGTGACTGAGATGCAGTCATTAGAATTGAACCTGCGTTTGCTATCTAGCGAATAGTATAATTATCAATGGTTCTTTACTAATGAAAGTATTGACAATATTGACAATGTTAATAAACAAATATATAGATAGATATACAAATAATAAGAGTAATACGAGAAAATTCAGTCAATTAAAAATTAAAATGTATATATCCTCTTCAACAGTGACCTCCAAAACTTTTTGATTGTGTACCCTTAAGAAGAAAATGATTAATAATATTATATATACGCAGTCAAAAGTCAAATTGTATATTTATTTTAAACAATATACATGTTTTTCGATCACCGATCGTGTGAAAAGGTAAACATCCGGTTTAAAAGCGAAAAAGGGACGAATCAATTACTCGTTAGGGGTGCTAATCCGATAAACGCGGCACAAAGCCATTTGAAAGCAATAAGTTTAATAGTTATTGTAAAATGTCTTCATCTAATTTTTCATTTCATATAAATAAAACGAAATAAAGCGCAAGAATTCAAACATAATTACACAAACACATTCACATTCTGTTTGAATACGTCCGACTTGGTCTCTTGCCAATTTTCCAAGGAATAGGTGGTCAAACTATACAATTAAATTAAAATATAAATTTACATTTTAATTATAATTTAATGCGAACAATGTGATTACACTTGTTTAGTAAGCAGATATTGTTCTAACTTATATGAGCATATGTTTTTGGAGTACCACACCACACATTGGAGGCACTGATCTGCAGTACTGGATTCTAAAACAGGCGATATCGTCCTCCAACGTGATTAGCGCTCTGGCGCTGAGTGCCACGCGTTTTTGGTTCGAGTCCTGGAGATGCCATGAATGTTTGCAGTTACTCGGAATCCACTTTTGCCGTAGGTCCCGGCCTAATATGACTGTAGAGTGTTGTCAACCCTACCCCGTAACAAAAATATCTCCTGCTTCGAATCTGCCAGTATGCAGACGGCCATTATCTAAGATGGACTGTACTAGCGCCAGGAGTTAGTTAGTATGTAAATGAATCACTGTATATTTAATTATTTTTGAAATTAGAAGATTAATATTCGTTAAATATTCATCATTTCATTTCAGCATTTCTGTAACATTAGTCGCAATGGCATTTATTGATGAAAAATGTTTGAAGGGTGGTAATGTTATTACTCTATTATAGTGGGAGTAAGAAGTTTGAAACATTGTCGTCTAAATATTTTAAAATGCAAAATGTAGGAAGACAAATAATTACATTAAAAACACTTCTACATGGTAACAAAAATTGTTACTTAATGAGTTGATCCTTTTTAGAAATATTGTACTATGATCATGTAGTTTCTGTTGCAATCCTAAGAAATGGAATCATATTATTAATTTTTTTTTATGTAATGTTACTGTTTTAATATTGTTGTTGTTTTTCTACTAGTAAAAATTATAAAATTTTATTTTAACATTTGATGTAAGAACTCGAAAGAAAACATAATTTCCTTACATCAACATATTGTCATTATAAAGGTTAGCAAAAGGTGAAATTGGCATAGCAAGCGAAAATTGACAATTGCATGAAATTGACATAGCAAGCGCAAAGTAATTGCATGAAAAAATTACGAAGCAGCATTGTGTGAAAGTCATCAAGTATTGTATGTATCTTTCACACCACGCCATCGAAATGAAAGGTTTGATTAGGCACGGCAAGCACACATGTCAATTGGAGTGCAAGTCAATGGAGATCTGCACTCTTCATTTATCAGTCAAGATTTTGTTTGCAAAGTGATTCAAGAAGCTTTTATGGTATGGCAGGAAACGAGAAATCGTTATTATTTCATTTAAATCCATGAAAATGACAGATTTGATGGATCCATTGTGAGATGCATTTCTTTAATGACAATAGTGGCCTATATTGGATCCCAAAAGGCACCATTATAGCTCAGTTATATAGAGACAACATTCTTAATCAAATTATTCGTCCTTTCACAGCTATAGTAGGTTTCTTAATTCTACAAGGTAGTGCTAGACCACACAGCGCTCGGTTGATGAAAAGTTACCTTCCAGAGGAGATATTTCACGTATGGGTTAACCGACAAGTTAACTGAACTTGAACCCTGTTCATAATATTTGGAATGCTCTAGAGAAACATTATTGATGCACTCAACCCTCTCTCCTTTCGACATTAGGTTTTGCTGCCAACTAAGTTAATAAACATCGTCATTTTGAGTATTAAACATCATTTGCTGTTAAAAGTATTCACGCTTCTTATTGAAAATGATCACACATTGAATTCAGATATTATATTTTGTGGTGTCTTTCCATTTTGTGTAATTTCAAAACAAAAAAAAAAAGTCTATTGCTTCTCTTTTTGACTAATTCATGTCGTGCAGTTTGATTTATGTTTTTTTTTTTTCAATTTCTAATGCATAGAAACCACATCTCTTTAAATATTTTGCTTAATTTTTGAAAACAAAATTCAAAATGTATAAAAGGATAGTTGAAACCAAGATGCTAAAAAAAGATTTAAAATTAACTTTGTAACTAAACTGAAGTTTATTGTAGTTAACTTTAATCAACTTTTAGTCATAAACAGTGTATTTATTCACCATTGGAAAAGGTTTGCAACTTCTTACACACATATTTAAAAAGAACATGCATGCTTCTTTGTAGTCAAAATTTTTATAAAGAAGTTCTTATTTTATTCATTTGTATCTTAAAGGTTTATTCAAGCAGCAAGAAATTAAAAGTTAAAAATTAATTAACTGTATTAACTATATCTTACTCATTTTTGGTATATCATATAAGCCACCATTACTTAAAAAAATTTTTATTTTGACTACAAATTTTACAATTAATAGTTGCTATTTTGGATGCAAAAGTTATTTTCTCTAATATGTAGGCACAACAACAAAAACTTAAGCTCATTTCAAATATTTTCAAAATTTTAATGGTCGTATATGTGACTGGCTTGTGATCAAAATCTATTAGTCTGTAAGTAAAAAAGAAAGCTGTTTACCAATTATAATTAGATAAACTGCCATAAAATGGTAGTTTAAGTAAATAATAGTAAGTAGTTTAAGTAAATAATACTTTCAAACACAAAATTTGTTACAAATAAACACAAATAAAAGCAGTTTTAAATATCATTTGATTTCATTCTTGAGAATTTATTTTTAGAAGTTTTTAGTTCATATAGAATATGGTTTTTATTGTTGTATTGCTTATTGTTGTATGTTGTTTTGTATTGTTATATTGTATATCGTTGAATATTGTTTTTAGTTTATATAGAAATGTTTATTTACTTTATCCAAAACTTGATGAAGAAATTCTATATGTTCAGCTGAGTTTTACGGGTGTTCTCCCAGAAGAAAACGTTTTTTGTGAGTCTGAAGAAGAAGATGCTGGAACTTTTTCGCAAAATGCATGATGAACAAGACCATTTTTTTACTTTTCATTTTTCGGTTACACTTTAATTGCTGATTTTTCAAAAATAATTTTCTAACACTTACACACAACAATTTGTGCAGTTTTGTTAATACTTGTATAAAAATATCATTTAAAATGTCATAATGTCATGCCACTATAATGTTTAATCAAAAACAACAAAATATTTCGTCATTTCTACAAAATTTCGAAATGTTCATTCACTTACTCGAAACACTGTATATAAATATAAACACACATATATATATTTTTCGCTTTTCTACAAAAGGGTTAAGCAAAAATGCAAGACTAACGCTTACACACATAGATGCAAATCTCCAGTGTCAAATATATAAACGTATACATGCATGAGGGTGCATGTCCATTTTTGTTCCACTGAAACACCTCGACGCATTTGAATAACCACTAAAGTTTGAGTGGTGGAATAAATTTGGGAATTGTGGGGGAAACTGATTGCATAACAGTTTCAAGTATATATTGCTAGAGACTGATATGTGCCGCCCAACTTCATATCTAAATAAATGGAAATAATTCAAAGACACTGTTTATATAAAAAGTATGCCAGGGTAAGGTCATACAAAAGCCACGGTTGAAATGGAGATCTATATTTGTACATTACGATTAGAGTCTTCAGCTCTTTCGTGACCTTCATGCAACTGAAGGAACCAGAGTTTTACAAATTATTGTTTCCAGACTAATACGTGAAAGAAATCTATTTGCAAAAAGCTATACTGTTTATGGCCCGCTCAATTATGTGCACAAAGGGCCTGTACAGCATTCTACAGACGACATCAATTTTGTGGCAAAGATAAGTGGTGGACCTATATTGAAGATAGATCTATCCATTATATTCACAGACAAGTTCCGATGCAGCCTAACCACATTATTCAAAGCCTACGTTCATCTGGGGGAAACCAGGAACACACTATTTGTCCTCCAATCTCCGGAAAAAAAACCATTATGTCTACGGAGGGTTGATAACCTGGAAAGGCATCTTGTAAATAAGCGCACAGACCGCTGCGTCTTGTCAGACGCTCTGCGACAACTATATTGTGATCTTGGAGCAGTATAAATTGTCTTTTCAAAGTGCAATTGGGCTTGATCTCTCTTTAATCTATAATAACGCGCTTCAACATAAGGCTCATTTAGTAAACAAAGTTTTGGGAAGTTAGGATATTTGCTGAGTTAATTAGGTACTGAGAAATCCAGACATTTAGGAGTGTAACTGTCTCCCACCTCCGAGAGCCATCCAGGACCTAACAACAGCGTTACTGAACGTATAGGATCAATTACTAGGAATTCTTAAACTAATTTATTTCCATTATAAAATCACGTTATAAAAATATGAGTATAACTGCAAAAAGGAGGCCATACGCCTTGTTAAAACATTTTTGTGTCTGTTAATGTAAACTTCCATTTTAGAACTTATGGCGCTCAGGAATCTTACTCACAATCATGTGTTTTCATCATAACTGTTGTGCGGTTGTTTTATCTATTTTAACTATATCAAGCAATATTCATACTAATTTCATAAAAATATATTCGATTGTCCAGGAGGTGATCGACCAAATGTGGAAATTTTCTTAATTTTAAAAGCAGTGTATACAGATAGTTTATATATATCCAAGTAGCAGTTGTTGGTAATTTTGGATGTCTGAATAAAAAGAAGTATATGGCTGTCTTGAAGATTACTATAATTATCAGCGATTTCCTTTCTCCTTATTTCCTTGTGTACTCATTCTTATTTATTTGTTTTTTGTCTTAATTTTAAAATTAATTGTTTAATTGGTAATGTAACTTTCCCAACTGTCAATTTTTTTACGCTATTCCCATTCTTAATCTAGTTCTCTTTTGGAAAAACTGTTTCCTTGATGCTTTCGTCAAAGTCGCAAGTTTTTTCCCTTCATGGTATTGGACCAGAAATTCAGCATTTTTAGATGTTCTAGTGCCTTGCAGAAATGCAGACACTGGGATTTATGTGGCTATTTATAAAGTTAGATCTCCATTACTGTTTCCATCTTGTGAATAGAAAGTTTAGCCTTTTGAAGTTTCAAATAGGTTTTGTTTGCCATACATTGTCCTTCTTTAAGTAACAGTTGTAAGCGCATTCACGGTTTTAGGACTATTAGTCGTTTTCTTATTAATATTTTAATATTTATGTTGTCGTTGCTTGATTCTACAGCTGTAAGTGCACTAGTTAGATGGAAACTGCCAGCAAAGTTCAGTGGCTATACACAACCTTCACAATTTTTTTAGCAAGCCAGCGAAGCTCTCTCTTTGACCGCAAAGTAATAAGCTGCTTGTTATTGTGAACTTTATGATTTCCATAGAATATTATTTCATGCTTAAAAAAGTACTATTTTTATTTAAAGACAAAAAAATAACAACATACATTTAAAAATTTGGAATACTACTTAAATATTAATGATTATTTTAAATGATAACTATTAAATAAATTAAATGTATGGACTACATAATCAGCTTCATAAATTTTTCCCTTTTGTTAAAATTCTACTTAAATATACAAGTTTTTCATGTCCGAATTTAACAGGGTATGATTGTTGAACTAATTTCGTTATTGCATCACCTCTCTGTATATAAAAGGATTAGCTGAAGTATGTGGTTCTATGTCATTTTTTCAAGAAAGGCTAATAAAAAAAACAGTTTATCAATTAAAACTTGTTTATATTAGTAAAATACATTTATCGTTGTTGTCATAACAAAATAACATAATGTCATAATAAGATTGACATGGTTACAGAAGATCAGAGGGCGAAATTTTCTATTCATAACATGAAAACAAATTTATACCAAACTAGAGACGTAATATAGGGGATCTAGTGTTTTCAAAAGCTAGACAGATTCTAAGTTATTAGTAATTCATGTTATCATGGGGACAAGCTCTATTCAAATATAGTTTTGGTGGTATATACCACTTTTAATATTAAATTTTTTGGTATATTTATAAGTCCTTATTTCTTGCATTTTTTACTATTTCTGCAAAAAAAAATTTTTCTTCTTACAGTTTTGTAAATCAAATGTAGATCATCGTTTGAAAATCATAGTTTACTTAAATTTTACACTTTAATTTCCTTTTCTAGTTAGTATATCTTTCTTAGCTTAATGTCCTGTAAAGTTGCAACTTTAACCACACTAAGAATTGAAACTATAATCGGTTCTTGTTAAATTGCCAAATTTGGTTGCTCACATAAAAACAAGAGGATGGTGGTAGAAAGATTTTTCATTTTTATTTAGTAATTTTCAGTGGTTATTTAATCAAGGCATTGTTTATAAGATTTGCGCCAGGGAGAAGTCTTGCGGTTGTATTGGGAGGCCAGGAGCCTCATGGACTGAAATAACATGTCTACCTCCTTTATTTACTCTCTCTCCCTTTGACTTTTTGTGATGTGTGACACCAACTATTTATCAATTGCTGTCTTGCTGTATATTTGCTTTGTTCTTCTTTGTATGTGATTCTTATTGTAATGGATTGATTTCCAATAAAGCCGTATGTTACACACACATATTTTGATATAAAATTTGATAACCATCTTCAGTAATATAAGTAAATGAGTTTACATATAAGCAAATGTAAATTTAAATCTTTTCAAATCTACAAACACGATTTTTTTCGAAAAGAAAATTTTTGTCAAAAATATTGTTTCTCGCATTTAAATAATAATTGCACATGGACATTATCTAGACATGAAAAAATAAATTTCTGTTTAATAAAATCTGTATAACAAAATATTAATTACTTTATAAAGATTCAGTGAAACAAGTTCTGCAATTGAAAGAAATTATTTTCAACAAAAGCCGCATCTCCAATGTTAAATCATAGCAACAAAATTATATACATCGAATTAACTTCAATTCAAGTAGTGTATGAATTTGGACGTTAGAGTTGCGAATAAGTAGGAATGTATGAGTGTTTGCAGTAGTTGTACATTCATGGGCCTTTCATTCCACCATGTATATCATGAACAATCCTCTGGCATGCAACCTTGTTTTCAAAGTGGACTTTTAGAGGAAACTGCCAATATTTGAGTGTTGTACTGGAGAAAACTCCAACCAGGCATATACACGCTATCACAAATCACCATCACGCCTCCTTTTTTTCTAAATATAATGGCTGCAACGAATGATATCTTTCCCTCCTTTATAACCTGTGAACGTTACGACTAGGTCACGAATTATAGTTATAATAGTTACCATCATCTAAGTTATTATCTTTAGATGTTTTAGTTTAGTATTATGAGAAAGCATATATTTTTCCGATATTAATTTTGAAGATATTGCAATTGAATAGCTTTGGAACTTCTAAATTACCGTGAATTCTGCTATTTTAAAGTGTCCTAGAAAATCATTCAGGGTTTTAAATCTGTCTGATAATAACTTCTAACTGTATAGGAATAATAGAAAATTAACAAACAATCTTTAAAAAAACCAAATGAAACTTGTTTCAATAACGGAAATAAACAAACTATATTGCTGTGTTTCACTAGTTTCACATTTTAATAAATAGCGTGCATAACTAATTAAAGCATTAATATTTAATTAATTAGAGTACATAATTATTAACATAATAATTTGCATTCTAATAATAATAACTAGTTTTACATTTTAATAAGAATTCTTATCCCCCAGTATTATACTTTCTTTTTAATTTTTCTTAAAAAATTATTCTTCTATTAACAAATATAAGTTGCATTTTCTTTTCTTCTCTAGTAATGAATGCTCTTCATTTTTCAGAAGTTTCTATTAAATTATTGCTGTTCTACAGACTTTTTACTACCCTGGCAAATACATGAAAGCAGTCAGTAATTATTGCACAATTTATCTATATCTATCTATCTCTCTATATACATTAACTGAGTTGGTTTGAGTTCTGTAACATTTATTACTTTATTTATTTTCTGTTAATGGGTTTTATCTATTGCTAGACATGTATTATTATATTTAAAAAAAATGAGATGTCTTTTTATATGTTAATGTATTATTGCATTTAAAAATGGAAATATCTTTTTATGTGTTATTAGTAGTCATTTCCAAGCATTTTAATTAAAGTTTTACATTTAATTATCTTTTTTATAATTTTTAAAAAAATTGCAGTATTTTTAGAAATCGAAACAATCAAATATGTAGATATGTTATAGGTTACAGTATTAATGTTATGTATCTTTTTTTTTTTAATGATAATATTCAAAATTTTAATTTAATTTTTGCTGATGGAAACCTATTTTATTCAGAGTTAAAGGTTTTATAATTAGTATCAATATCATATTATATGATTGGAGATTTTCTTTGGTAACAAAGGTTACTAATTTAACAGATAAACATATTTCATTATGTTTACTTTTATTCATAAATCATTTTAAGTTCGTCTTCCTCCAAATAATTTAATATGGATTACATGTCGTATTTTCGCAAAATAGGGTTTCCTAAATTAAAAAATTAAAATAATTTTTATCAAGTTGAAAACGCTATTTCTTCTAGTAAATTTAAAATGGCCCGCTTGTATATACAGTAGAACCTCTTTAAGTCGAAAACCTCCACAACTCGAAAAATTTTTTTATTTCATTCCCTTCAAGCCCCAAAACCTCCATTATTCGAACCTCCATTTTAACCCTCTATATGTCGAAATAATTAGTCAATCCCCACAAGCCATTTTGGTATATATTTTCCGTCCGTAACTCGAAAAAAAAAAGTGGATTGATTTTTTTATTGTAGTACATAATATAACTTTTAAGTTGCAAATAAACATATTTATTACCGGTGTAACTTGAATTTTTATTTATTTTAGCTCTCTAACTCAAAATAAGTTAGAAAGAATCTAAACCTCTACAAGTCGAATATTTCCTTACAAAATCCGCGTAAGTCGAAATTCTCCATAAGTCGAAAACTCTATAACTCGAATTATTTGGCGTCTCCCTTGAAGTTCAACTGTATCTGTTTGGATAGTAAATATGAGCCAACGTACATTCAATCTCCTCTTTATACCTTTTTTTTTTTTTTCCCCTTCTTCCTTCCTTATTTTTTATCTATTTTTCTTAGTTTCTTATTTTTATTATTATTATTATTTTTTTTTAAATTACATTGACAAGCGTTTCGCTCTTAATTCACTTTTTTTCTGGTCGTAAACGGAATGAAAAATTGGAATTCTGAGAAAATCGCTAAATCGCTAGAAGTGCGCTTCATCGTCTGCGAAATTTAAAAAAAAAGAACAACAACAACAAAAAAAAAGACGAATAACGTGTGCACAACCACACATTACAAAAACTGTCCCTTTAATACTTAGGACGCTTGGCTACTTTGGTTAATAGCGCGAGGGGGCGGGAAATATCGTCCAAAAAACCGCTTCCTCGAATTGAGCGTTAAGTAGCAAACGATTTGAACGAGCGACGACGTACGTACTTTTCAACGACCTTCTTTCCACGGGGAAAGGGGTAGGAATCATTTCCACCCCCTCCCCAACTTCTTAGGTGATAAATACAGACCGAAGAAGTTAAAAAATTGTAAGTTTCAAGAGATTGTCTTCGAATTTTTCTTTTTCTGGCGCTAGTTGGAAACTTTTGTTGTGGAGGTAAATAGACACCATGTCAAAACGGTAAAGATGCATTACACACTGAAAATTGCAATTATGGAGCAAAATATAAAAAATACTGTTCGCGAGGGAAAAAAATACGCAGAACTGTAAAATGTTATATGCTTGTAACATAGAATTTTTAGACTGAATGATTTACTATAGCTTCAGTTAAGTGGAAGGGTCAAATTTAAAAAAATAAGCACATTAATAAATATCTACGCATTTTATGTTCGCGAAAACTTCTTTTGAATTAGGTATCTAGTGTAAACATTTAAATATTTCTTTTTTTTTCTTTTTACACTTTCCTGGAAAAGACAAATCAATTAGGAGGCCTAAACATGATCAGAGGAATGCAGACATTCATGAAAAGCATTGTAAAAGCCAAGATTGGTAATTTATTTCCAGGTTAAGTAGCGAAGTTTAAAAAAATAGCTTTTATTTATAGATGTTAAACGTTACACTTAATATAACGACAAATTTAATACCGTAATACAAAAATGGTCTTTTTAACATTGTTTATAAAGCTTATTGTTAATTTATGTGCATTGTATACAACCTAAAAATGAACCATTGTTATTAAATGAGTACTTTCAAAATATAAAAACGAAAATATACAAAAAAATTCATTCCAGTCAAAATTAGTAATAAAAGAAACTGAATTTTTTAGCATCTAAGTACCATCTGACACATTGTTGATTCAACTGAATGTTTATTTTATGCCTTATGAACTTATCTAATGTCTAAATAATCAACGCTAAATAATAACCTATAAAACCATTACCAGCTGTCTAATTTTGCACCATCAGGTGTTTTATATTATTATACGAACCAGAGACTCGATTTAATTTAGAACAATCAAATTTCTAACTGTGACTTTCTGATTAGCATAACTGTGGTAATAAGATATGTATTTTGTTTTTAGACACTAAAAACTATTAAAAATTCAGCATTAAATTAAAGCATTTTTTGGTGAAGGATATCTAAGAGATCTTTTCAAAAATGAAAATCTATTATAAATCGAACTGTGGCAACTTTGAATTGGTGTGAATTATTTATCACTATGAATTTGTTCAATTCTATATTTAAAACAGGTCGAAAGACAAAACGGAATAAAAGTACATAATTTAAATCTTGTTACAAAAAAAGATTTTTTCTATCAATAAAAATATAGTTTAATAATTTTTTAACATTCAATATGACAATGTCTAATTTTAAATAGAATGCTTAATACAAACACTTTACATTTAATTAGGTTAAATGTGTTCTTTGGTAACGTTTTAATGCCAAGAGATTCTTTTGTAAATGAATATATAAATATTAAATATTAATTCATATAAATAGCTTTTAAAGGCTCAGTTAAAGTATAAGTTAATTAAGCCTAGTACTTTTAATATATTATTACTCTTAATAATGTAATACACAATGGCATAGTAACAATTTAAATCAAAATACTATGAATATTCCAATTATTAGAATTTTTTTAAAAAACATTGCAAGAAATTAATATTAAAACTTGAATTCTGAATAAGAAATGAGAAATGTTATTAAATTAATTGAAATGCTTTTCCTATTTAACCTTTTATAAAAGATTAGAAGATTATATCAATTAGATTGAAGTGTGTTCGACAATATGAGTCATTTAAAGGCGTTGTGAAGTGAATCTCTCTCTATATATAGTATAATATCTGTGCATATGTATGTACGTTCCAGCATATATTAAAAATTATAATACTTAGGAGCCTAATTTTCGTTCCCTTTTATATCTATCATGTAGTCGAAAATTTAGAAAATGTTTTCCCTGTTTATTTTTAACTAAACAAAAACCTTATGTCTGACGCCATCATACGAGTATTCACTTTTTCTGTAGCTTTTTATTTGTTTTTAAGAAATGTTCTTGAATTTAAGGGGATAAATTGATGAAAAGTTTATTTGAGTGTGTTCTTATTTAATATGCAATGTGTTCTTACTTAATATGTGTTCTTTTAGAACATTTGCTTGTTTCAAATGTTCTATTATACAGGCTTATATATATTTCACTTCCTAAGCTCTTTTTAATTATAAATAGTTATTCAGAATAATTTTTCATTTACAATATGCCAAACATTACTTAACATTTTTTTCATGGATATTTTACCTAATAAAATTTATCAAAACTTAAAACATTTCTCTTTATGTGGCCGGAAACACCGGTTCATATCTGCTAGTTTATAGTTAAATACAGAACGCACAATTTGTCACATTTGGTCCAATAAGCGTAAGTAATATTAAATCACCTCTTTAACTAAATATTTGAAAATAACCAACCACGTTGAAAAGAATCTTAGAAGCTGTGTCATGTTTGGCATATGACGCAGACATTTTTTTAAAGAATCCACAGAAAAAACTGCATAATTGAGCATTTTATTCAAAACCACCAATAAATATTCGCTTACATATCAATAGTGGTTATCAAGTCAGTTTCAGCTCCCACAAATAATTATAAATCCATTCCAGAGTGTGTAGATGAATTTTATTTACATAATAAAACCGCAGACAGAAAGCACACACGAATTCAACAAGTAGAACTGCAAGAGTTCTCTACGAAACTGAAAACATTTATCTCTGCACTGTTTCTGAATGGAGAGTGAAGAATATGATAAGATAATTTCATACTGTGTGATGCTTCGAAACCGATAATGCACTTAATTAAATTGTTATTAAATTTAATTTCCTACATTTTAAAATTGTGCTGATAATGTATCGAAAGGCTTAGACCCAGTTGTATCCACAAATATTTGTTTTGTATACAAGCATTTTTCAGACATGAATTGAATTGGCTGATTATTTTTGAGCTTGGTTAGTATAAAAATCGGACAATACAAAATGCCTATTAAATTACTCTACTATCATCTATCAAATCCTTTCTTTATTATTTTATTAATTTCTTATACATAAATAAATTATAATACTTAAATTTGTAATGATTGGCATCAATATGATGTTACTTGCTGATAAATGTTTTTTAGAAATGCATTTTATACATTTTATTTAATATTTCATGTATTTATAATTATAATTTTAAATCAAAGTCTAGAGTACTTATAAATCTTAACTTGACATATTTTTACCCATTACCAAATTGTCTATCATAAAACACCAGCCCGTTATATATTTTATTTTTTAAAAAATTTCTTTTTCATACAAATAAATAAATAACTTTGAAGAAGAAAAAACAAATTGTGTCAGTGGGAGAATCTCTGTTAGCAAAATTCCAATAATAAAATTGCTTAATACCAACCTTTAAAAATATCGTTACATTATAAATTAAATATGAACATACATGAACAGGAACATGAAACATAGACATTTCCATTTGAAATTCTGGAATTTCTCTTGCAGGTGTTAAAATTATTGTAAAAAAACTTGTTGAAATTTATCTTTTAACTAGTAGCCCAAAATCAAGGAAGAATGGAATCCTCATTGAAACCGTGAAATAAAACCGTGTAATTAAATTTTTATAAAATGATAAGCTCTATTCTTATTTTGTGAAAAGATTCTTTCATTCAAGAAAATTTCGATTTCTGAAATATTCATTTTTTTAAGAAAAATCCTAGCAGATTCCTTATAAATCTTTACAACATGCATACATGAATTAACTGATCACATATTTCATTTGTAATGGGACGATAATTAACTGAATAAAAAAAGTTGCAAAAGAAACTTTAAATTATAAATAAAAGAGCACAAAATAAATATAGCATGGTAATATTTATATTTTTAATGCAAGATGCTGTTCCTCCTCCCATTCTGCATATATATATATATATATATATATATATATATATATATATATATATATATATATATATATATATATATATATATATATATATATATATATAATAAAACATTTTTATATAATATTTTTTTTGGAAAACATATTTTTTTGAAAACTTATTAACAATAAAATTAGTTTATCTAATGGAACATTTACTAATATTATTCAGTCTCCATTTTACTTCAAATAAATTTTTAGCACATTTTTGGGATCACATAAGAGAATTATTTTTATTGCAGACTTTTTAGCAGAAAAATTGGATGATTTTAATTTCTTTACAACCTATAATATCGAAGAAATTAAGCCTCTTAGTTTAAAATTTATTAATAAATTTTTTTTTGGGTGCAGTCGTTTAGATAAAATTATAGCACTAATGCTAAGAAAACATTAATTACTTTATCTTGGATTTTGAAAGTGAAAACTGTACAATATTAAAGAAAATGAAATTAACCAAATGAATTATATGTAAAATAAAATTTCAGTGTGAATAATGCAGAACAAATTTAATTAATTAATTAAAAGCTATGAAAAAACCATGAGGTAAATGAGAGAATAGCAGCTAAAAAACTTCTAATAAAACTTGAATCATATAGAAATTGTAATTCTTAGAATAGAGATATCGTAAAACAATAATAAAGTACATCTCTCAACCAAAAAATTCTTTTAGAAATAAATTAAGGAAATGATATTTAATGATAATTTCATTAATTAATATAATTCATAATAAGTGCACATTTCATCAGCCAATTCTAAACGTTACATTTAATAGTTAGTATTTACCACAAGTGCATTAAATAATTAATGAAGATTTAAAATAACATATTCTACATTATTTACATTCAGCAATTTCAAAATTAACTAAAAATAAATTTGATTCACTGATTATTCAGACATATAATAAAAAATAAAACAGCACTTCATTAATTTATTCAATATAAGTAATACTAAAAACAATCAACAGTATCATCAACATATAATACACTTTTAATTAATTGGTGTAAATTTTTGCTAATTAATTTTTCAGTATTTTAATAAGTATCCTAACAATAAAATAATGATTTAATGAAAATACATTTCATGAATTATACCTATCAGTGATTTCAAAACTTTTTATCTTTTAATTCCTCTTAAAAAAAAAGATGCTGTCACCCTTTTTTTCTTATTTGTTTTCCTTCAATTAGTAGTAGAGTAATTTTAACATAAAATATTTTTTTTAAATTGAATGATAATTAGAAAAAAATATTTAATATTCCCTAAAAGACAAACATTAAAACTAATGAAATAAAGTTGTTTTTGAGATAAAATCTTTTCAAAATATCGTGTAATGTCTGAAATGGCCTAGAAACATTCTTAAACTATCAGCTGACTTCAAAACTTGTTTTCACATAGGTATACTAAACTGGCGTATAAAAATTAATAGACGAAAAATGTCTGGTTATACATATAATGTTGCACAGCATTGGACCATAAGTTTAGAAATCATAACGTATAAGACCCTACAGATTAATGAATATAATCCTGAATGAAATGTAAAAGAAAAATTAAGCTTTGTTTTATAAGAATTTGTGTACTAGATGACCAAAATATATTTCGAATTTGCACAAAACATGAAACACAGAACTAGCTGACCTTCAATTTAGGATATGATCTCATCTGATTATAATATTATCGATATCATTATTCTATGCTGCACGTGATATTATCTATTCTTTACAAATCTTTGTCCATTTATCCGTCAGTGCCTTCTTCAGGTAAAGAACAATTTCTGATGCATGCAGACAGCAAGTGTCTCTCGCCTTAGAGAGTCTCATACTTGTTTAAATGGATTTAAGGCTAGTAAACGTGACGACCAATCCACTAAATATTTTCACTTTCTAACAGCTCTGTCAATACAATCGTACGATGTAGCCCAGCTTTATTATACATATTGCAATTTGCATACATGCTATTAAGGAATTTCCAATTTTAAGATCAAAAATCTTTAAACATACTAACCCCTCTCATAATAACAAACTTATACGAAAACGACTTTAGGTTTATACAGCTACGAAAATTCAAAAATTCAAATTTAGATGAGTATTCCCGAACTGACATCATATTTTGAAAAAAAATGTTCTTAAAAGCAATACTATCCATTAAATTGATCTTTGGTCCATTAAATGTCTTATTTTTATTTACTATATTCATTTATCTATTTTTGCCGAATGAAATTAAATATATGTTAGTTAATTATTAATAAATTTCAATTCATACGTTAATTAATTAATAGTACCTTTACATTTTTTTTAAATCCAACCTGTTGAGTATTTAAATTTTGAATAAAACAAGCTGCTATTCATATATTGCTAATAGCAAATAATATATATATAAACGATAGCTATGGCATCTGATTTATTAATGTAATATAATAAAGTTAAAGGAGAACTATACTATTGACACTCGTTGGTTGTCATTAAATTTGTGGGATCAAATATATAATACATGGCACTTCAAACATAAAAATTTCATGTGAAAATATTTATTTCCCATAGCGATAAACGGTACTCATTCTCAACTATTCACATCCAAAAAGGTCAATATCCGTAATTAAGAAGGTCATATTTCAAATATGGAAATAGCTGTTTAAAACATTTAACATTCAGTCAGCGCAATTCAATAACAATAATACATCCAACTGAAAAGAGAACCATTTTTTTTTTGTCTGCTTCCGGCGGCAAGAAGCCCGGAACAAAGTGTTGTGTTTCCAGATGCCTTTCCAACAGTGAGGAGCAGATGATTATTAAGCACCAAAATGTCTGCCGGTAAGATAAATATAAAATTCAATATCTTTAAAATACTCTTATGAATTTGTAAATTGCCCTGGAAATGTTTTATGGTTAGCTGTTATAATAAAGTAAACTTCAAAACATTGATTTGCAATTAATAAAATATAAGTTAGCGAGAACATAAATAATTCGTTCACTAGCATCAATGATAAACAGCTCAGTGAATTTTTATTATAAAGTTTATATTAAACAAATATATGAGCCGTTTTTCTTTGAAAGTGGTGTAAATCCATTTTATATTATATAGAGATAGTTATGGGTTTGTATTTAAATGGCTTGAAAAAATATTTAAATAAGTTCATTTTATATTCTTTAATAAATATTAAATTGATTTAAGTTTATGATGCGATTGTTTTTAAAGTATTAGTTAAAAGTAATTTATACTTTTGATGACCTCAAAACATTACATTTATTTAATATTTTTACAATACTACACATTACTACTATTTTTACATTTATCACATAATACATTTATGAAATAAATATATATGATAAATGTGTAAATCCATCCAGATTCGTTCACGAAAATCATACATGTATGAAATATTAACATGGGATTTTGATTGAATCAAACCAATTTTTTATGGGTTTTTTTTTTTTTTAAATATGCCAAAAAAATAAATATATAAAAGGTTTTATTTCATTATTTATTCAGGTAATGCCATTTAATTACTTTAATTACAACTTTAGATTATTATGTGCTATTTTTTTAATTTTTATCATTATGAGAAAGTATTTGAAAATAGTCATGATGGATTGGAGGAATATAAGATATTCATCATATCGTAAATTTTTCGGATGTGATGTGCCTGGCATAATGATATAGAGGTGATAGCATTATATTTTCAAATTTCCGTGGTCTTCCTCGTCTGAGGGATAAATCTAGTGTTTTTAAACTCCATATTTTCATCAAATGAAGTTTTATACAGCATTGCATATGGTGAACAAACAAAACACACTACTAATAGCGCTTTCAACTTTAGCTATGCAGTCCTCTGACGATGATACAGAAGCAAACAACCATATTCCAGAGAACGAACGAAAATTTTTGTCATAAACAGTGTTGCCACACACATAAAAATGCAGTAGTATAATTTTTGAACTAAATATTATGTTTTTGCTGAAAGTGGACTTAGAAAATAAATATATTTTTAATTCCATTAACTGCGTAAATTTATATTGAAAAAATGATAAAAATTTTGAAGGATTTTTGGTAACTGTTTATAGATAAAAAGCTCATAGCAGATTCATTATCATTCATTGTTACCATCATCTAACTTTTCGTCAAAAATGAACTTACACCACTTTCAAAGAAAACGCTCATATAATTATGTTTTACTTGAAAAATGAAGAATACAAGGAAAAGAAGAAAAAAGACCAGTTTATCATTAAAAAACTAGACATAAATAATAGAGTAAAAATTCTTGAGAGTAATAGAATACAATTGCTCTGCACAAAAAATATTCACTTTCTTTTTATTCAAGTTATTATAGAAAATAAATTTACTTCCTCAACCAATCATTACGTCTAAGATTTAAATTAACCTTCAACATAGCTCAGAATTAACCAATAATTTCTATACCAATTAATAGATCAAAGCAATTCTTTCATTCGATATCGATTTAGGAAATAAAGTTATTTTTATTTCGTTGTTTTCAAATGTTTAAATTTATATCATTAATCATAAACTTAAAAGATCAAAACTTAGAGGTACTATAGCTCTACAGACCAAAATTAACTACTTCACTCATACTTTGAAGTATTTCATCCTTATTGCATCATTTATCTTAAATAAAGGCGGGGATTATTTTTATTACTAAATTCTGCAAATATTGTGAGTTTTTTTAACAAGAGTTATAGTTAGTTTTTAGTTAGGGGGAGGGGGCGGTTATTCGTTTGCTGTTCTAAAATTTTAAATGTATAACCATTTCTGACATTATTATACACAAGTGTGCACTCACCCACAGTTTAAAAATGTTTTTTTACTTACAGCAAATTACAAATTAGTATGAAAAATTCTCTTACGAGTTTAATTTTTTGATTCAAATTTATATATTATGGGATTTAAAAATGTTTCTATTCATGGCAAAACCTGAATATGTGCAATGACATTAAAGGAGAAAAATGTTAACAATGTTCGGCTGCGATATTAATTAATACTGAATTTTAATAATAATTCAAGAATATCTAAAGCTCAATCATGGAAAATATAACTTTCCTTATTAATATTTGAATTGTTTAGGGAAGTTTTGTGCTTGTAGCTAAATGCAAATAAAATGGCCTTGGATGTTTATTGTATGGGTCATTATAAATAGATATAAATGACATTTTCAACTTTATGACAGCATTTTTTTAATTGGAGGAACAATAGTTAATTAAAATATAATATGCAAAATATAATTCTATGCAGTTTGAAACCAAGCATAAAACTATTATGCCCAAAAACATAAGATAAATTTTTTTTCATATATGCATTTAATTAAATAAATTTAATATATTTTTATTATATAAAAATATAAATTTCCTTAAACATATATAACTATATATATATATATATATACATATATATAATTTTCATTAAACAAGTTTACGTGTGTATGGGAAAATTCGTAACCTCTGTAAATAAGACAAAACGATACCCTCATCTGTTAAAAGTATATTGACACCAGAAATTAAAATTTTAAATTTGAATGGAATAAATGCCTATCAGCAATATAATAATTTTTAATGTGAATTATATCATTAAATTAGAGGTATGCAACATTAATACTGTCAATTCTTTTACTTTACTAAGATACAGGAAAAATACTAATATTACTTACTATACTTGAAATACTTATTTACTTGAAAATACTTTACTAAGATACAGAAAAATAGGTTTTGGGAAACTTTAAATAATTGTTTAAAGTTTCCCAAAACTTATAAAAAGTCAGTAGTAAACCTTAAGAATTATTACATCATGTTAACATTTATAATACATAATGAAACTCCTAATTATTTATTTTAACTCTTTGGGAATCTGGCGCATGTGTAGTAGCAGATATTGCACAACATAAATAGTTCCTGTTTTTAGACAAGTACATGTTACAATTATCGTATACCAAAAAAAAAATTAAATTAAATAGGGAAAACCGAAATTACTTTCGGTACTTACGTATTAACGGTACCTTAGCAACAGTTGCGCCAATAAAGGTACACGCGCCAACCGCAGCTACAGATTTGGCGGTTTTTAAGTGGTACCAATCTATTCTATTGGTTTGGTAACCTTAGTAGCTGTTAGATTGGCGACACTTAAAAACCGCCAAGTCTGTCGCCAAGGTACCGTTAATACGTAAGTACCTTACTTTCTTGACAACCCAATAAAATAAAATTGGGTTTTTAGCAAGCAAAAATTTTGAACTTTTAAGAAAGTGTATTTTCAAAAATTCTCATTAAATTCTAGACATTTGTTTATTTTGATGTTAAGTGATTCACAAATTTTCAGAATTCGATATCAATTGGTTTATAATTAAAAAAAAATTTTTTAATAGTTTATCTAAAGCTGCTTTTAAATTTTTAAAAATCTGTATCTTCAAAAATTCAAAAGAATTCTAGTTTCTAGTTTCTAGTTTTAGCTAATGTTAAATGATTTATAAAATTTTAGAGTAGGGCGGAAATGGGTTCGTAGCTAAAAAAGAAATACATTTTCAAAAAAATCTCCAAGGAATTCCATAAAAAACCATTATAAGAGATACAATATATTGCATCTAAGATATTGATAAAGATTATCACAGTTATTCTTTGAATTGATTTAAATTCTAGAATATTTTAAAAATTTTGGGGAAACAATTTTTTTATAATTTTCTGGAATTTCGAGATACTCTCAAATTCTAGTTCTTTCATACTATCCATAGTATGATTAATAAAATGACTTCTGAAAAATATTTTAGGATAGCAGTAGAAGAATAAGCTTCATAGTTAAAAAATTTTTCATAGCTATTAGCTTTATAGTTAAAAAATTAAAAACAAATCTCTTTTGTAAAATTTGGGTGAACTATAAGTAGTAAAAACGGCATTCATTGTACAATAAATTAAATAACAAACTAATTGTTTACAATATTGTAAAACTATAAAATAAGCTGATAATTTCTGCAGTTTCTAAGTTAAACATTCGACAAATTATTCAAATAAATACATTAATAATTATACTACTATTTGATACCTTGAAAAGCTAACGGCAGTGATTGATTGGATAAATTTTTTTCAGGAGAATGATTCATTATTTAGTTGTTGGTAAAAAAATAGATCATTCTTATAATTTTGATTCATTAAAAAATATCTTAATTTTACAATATATAAAATGCATAGAAATCGTTGACCTGAAATTTTCATTTTATCAATATCAAGCCCATGATAACAATAATATCAGTACAGGTTTGTAATTTAGATCTGCGACAATGTTTAACTATGTAAATATCGCAAATGTAAAACATGATACCTCTTTTAAGCCTTCTTTTCATATAATTAAGGCATATGAAAAGAATTCTAGTTTTTTTCAAATTTATTTTTCGATTATTTTAACTAACTTAAATAAAAGTTTTAATGATCATTCCAACATTAAGATTAAAATATAGAAAATACTTTCTTTAGAAACTTTTATATTTTATCAGCAAATATTTTTGCATTAAATAAATTATTGATTGGCAAATTAA
Organism: Caerostris extrusa; assembly: GCA_021605095.1. Lineage (NCBI taxonomy): Eukaryota > Metazoa > Arthropoda > Arachnida > Araneae > Araneidae > Caerostris > Caerostris extrusa. The sequence goes on along the minus strand of BPLR01011503.1, from coordinate 99,008 downwards.
ATTATTTAAAAGGTTGTCAAGAGTAAAATCTTTTTAAATTTTCTTTCAAGACAGCTCAAATTAAAGTTTTTAACTGGTGTGAAAATGTACACTTATTTATTAATCTCAAACAATCTTTTTAATGAAAAAATTCAGTACTGTCAAAATATTTTTCTTATATATTCATTAAAGGTAAAATATCAGAAGAGAAATAAAGTTATTCTTTGGACGTCTACATTTAGAATAACTCATATATACACTGTCCATTATAAAATCAATAAGATCTAAACAATTTACCGAATAATATTATTGAACAGATTTTTTTATTCTAATAGAATACGAAATAAATATTTATGCATTGTGCATGTATTTTTAAACAACTAATATCTTTTATCATTCTAATAATAGGTTATTTTAAAATATTTGCATTTAATCTTTTTGATGAAGAACAATCATTAAAAGTAAATTTACTTTAACTTTAAATACAATTTTTTAAAGTTCAAATGACATGATATCCATAAACTAGATAAATTATAAGGAAATTTGTAGAACAGTTTTAATGAAAATGATAAAAATTAATGATAATAATTATAAAAATATGATTAACATTGATTGAATTTTTCAGAAAAATGCGTCAAATGAACCGAATTCTGTTAGCACTGAATTGAAACTGCGGATTCTTTAGAAAATATGTAATATTTTCAAATTTAAAATTTTTAGTTTTTACAGATAAATATTTATTGTATAAATTCGATTTAATGAATATATGAAGGAAAAGAGCGAAATTCTTGCGAATTATATGTCGTGATTGTCAAAAAGTATTAGTAGAGAAAATTGCCAATACTTCTGAACTCCTATCTTCCCGGATATTGATGAATGGTCTAAGATCTTAATTTCAATTTAAAAACTGAAACAGAACCTAAAGAAGAAAAACTTATTTGTAAAAAAAATATTCTCGATTTTCTGTTCAAAAGAAACAGAAAAGGCCGATTGTTTTTGAAACATTGTTGTTGCTTTATCTTGTGATATTGCACAGTTCAACATCTCTTCGTTTAGAGAATGGTTGAAAAAAAAGAACCGATGTTTTTCAGAAATTCCACCTGCTTTTTCGTTACGCATTATTCACAGTGATAAACAATCACAAACACGTAATGAAGCGATGGGGTATCGAGACAAGTAAACCATGAGAATAAGTAATAATAACCTCCAGTTCAGAAAAAAAGTAAGTTTAAAAATAAAAACAACAAAATTTTATCTGAAACTATCAGACCTTATATTTTAGATGTTATGAAAAAAATAATATATTGCTTTTCAAAACTATTTCAAAGCAGTACTGGAAATTTTTGTTTATACATACCTTTTCATATTTTAATCGAACTATGTTCATACAAGTGTGACCAACCATAGCTTAGCACGGGACTTACTTAATAATTTACTTTTTTGGTAGCAAGATAATCTAAATTAGATGAATATTAAATATATTTTTAACTATTTAAATGATCCTTTCAAAAATGTGTAATTGCCAATTGCACATTTTTGTTTGCAATTTTCTTTCAAAACTGAAGTTATATAATCTTTTAAGAAAACGATAATCAGAGAAAAAGAGTTTTCATGTAGTTGAAGAAATAAGTATTGCATGGTAATATTTAAATTGTACTTAAAAGTATTGGAATTTTGAGGATGGGTTTAATTGGCTTCAAGAAAAACCAGTAACTCTTGAATACGAACATATTCTTATTAAGAATTTTTTTTTTCTTTTCACTTGATTTAAAACAATGAAAATAAGTATTTTTTTATTTTCATTTAAAAATTTGTCTTTATGTATAATTACGTACATACTAAAATCTAAAACTTTTCTGTAGCATTACTGTGCGCTACAATATTTATTCAATTGATTCTTTTAGAGCAAAAAAAAAAAAAAAATATTTGCATATTTAGCATATTTTAGCAAACTGATCACTTTTTAATGGTATAGGGAAAAAAATCTTCCAAGAAGAGAAAAAAAGTATTTTCGAAATTTTGCAACACATTTTAAAATTTAATCTAGACTTTATAATTTTTATAATTCCATTATATGACGGTGTTAGAGTGTTAAATCAATCAACACATTTGAAATACTCATCGTTTTCATTAGCATTACATAAGTAGTGAATAACTGTGATCAAGTTTTCATTAATTTGAGACATCATACAGACCTTAAGAACATAAATAGAGAGTTTTTGCACATTGTATTTTTATCGTCCGATATTTTTTTTTCCCTAGCGCGCATGCTCATAGGGAAATTGCGCATGCGCATCAGTAATAAAGTTTCCGATTTCAATGAGTATATATATTTAAGTAGCGCAATAATTTCTTTTATTAAGAAATTATTGCGCTACTAAAAAATATAAAAACTAAATGGTAACTTAAATGTAGACGAAAATAGATATCAAAAGTCCTTTTGAATTACATTTTAATAGATATATTATAAATAACTACAATATTTTGATAACATTTATAGATTACTCTATGGATTTTCCTCACTTTTAGAAAAACGTCTCTTAATCTGATCTGATGAATAGATATTATTTTCACAGTGAATATATACTATATTTTGAAAAATGTCACACATTTTTTTTTTACTTAAACAAACTTACATAAAATACTAATTAAAAGGTAATGTGATGAAAAAAAAAAAAAGAAAAAACTCATATTGAAATATATTTATTGCCCCAATAATAGGAATAATTTGTATCTAATGTATTAAAAAAATTGTAACGAACATGAAACAAATTTGGTACTATTTGTAATTCGACACAAATTTGCTAATATTTGTAAATTCTATACAAATTTGCTAATATTTGTAATTCTACACAAATTTTCCAATATTGTAATTCTACACTATTGTACAGAAATTTGCATTTTACACTGATATGTTTACATCTTACATATTATACAAATATTGTAAATGAATAAAAAATAATACTAATTCACTAACTGTATATATTTTAACTCTAACCTTTTGGTTTTAGATTTTAAAAAAATATATAAACAAAACATAATATATATTACAAAATATATATTATAAACAGAATCATAACTGATAGACTTTGTACCATTTTCAAACAGAGAACTTAAATTAAGAATTATTTTACATATAAAGGAAATTATTAATAGTCCAGAGTTATATATAACATAATTAACTCTGAATAACTATTAATCAACTAACTCTCTTGCCGCATAAATATTTTAATTTCGTTGTCCTAAGATGCACATTTTTGTACAAATAGCTTGTATGTGTACTTTTCAATAATTAGAAATTTTAATCTTTATTTAATTTTTGAAGAAATTAAGCTACAGTAAAACACAATGAAAGATCTATGAGAAAAATATTAAAATCGCATAAATGAATAAAAGTAGAATCTATTTTATAGCCAACAACTTTCGATAATTCTTTTTAAGCAATTTTTAAATTGATTGGATGATTCCTTTGACGAGGTTCAATACAATGAGTTTCACAAGAATTTAAAAAGAAGAAGATTAAGAGTTATTTTTGTTTAAGGACCATTTTTTCGATAAATTTAAAATCAAATTATTTTAATTTCAACTAATGTATTTCATAAATAAAGCAAATTGAATTTTTGTTTTCCATATTGATTGTTTTCAATATAATTCACCGTTAAATTGCTTGAATGCATATTTAGGTAATACTTTGTCACTGAAGGTTCCGAATACATAATATTCAAAAGGAACAACTTAAATTTCCATTAAAAATCATAATCCTTCAATGAGTTTTAGCAGAGTTTTTTTTTTAAATCAAATTATTTTTTTCAAAATGTATTTCATAAATAAACAAAATTGAATTTTTTTGCTTTCCATATTAATGTTTTCAATATAATTCAAAATGCATATTTTAAGGTAATACTTTTGTCACTGAGTGTTCGAATACATAATATTCAAAGAACAACTTAAATTTCAAAACTCACCGTCCTTCAATTGTTTGAAGTTTTTTAAATCAAATTATTTTAATTTCAACTAATGTATTTCATAAATAAAGCAAATTGAATTTTTGTTTTCCATGATTGTTTTCAATATAATTCACCGTTAAGTGCTTGAATGCATATTTTAAGGTAATACTTTTTTGTCACTGAAGGTTCGAATACATAATATTCAAAGGAACAACTTAAATTTCCATTAAAAATCATAATCCTCAATGAGTTTTAGCAAGTTTTTTTTTTTTTTAAATCAAATTATTTTAATTTCAACTAATGTATTTCATAAATAAACAAAAATTGAATTTTTGCTTTCCCATATTGTTTTCAATAAAACTCACCGTTTATTTGCTTAGTGCATATTGTAAGGTAAGACTTTTTTTGTTACTGAAGATTTGAATACGTATGCAAAGTATAGTACGGTTAACAAAAAGTTAGTATAAAGTTTTTAAAAAAGCAGTAATATGTCATCATTAAATACTTCAGATTGAAATTTCAAAGTAATTGAACTTCATTGGAAATATTCATTTGCAAAATAAAATATTCTTTTTCTTAGCCTATGCGAATATCATTCATGAATAACTTATTTCACGTGTAAAAAAAAATACTAATAATAAGCTTAAATATTTATGAGGAGGAATTTGCAATTTATTAAAATCAGAATGCACAGACCATGGTCGGCATCATCATATGTCAGTTTTAATTAAAAAATATAATTGGAAATGTTTTGAAAGATTTTCAGATTTTGATGAAAGATTAATACAAGGAAGATTAACCAACTTTAGTTTTATTTAATAAAAAAATAAACATTTAAATGTAAATATATTTTATTCAATGTTTTCACGAATTTATTCAAACGAGATCAGAATCTTTGTTGATGATGTGCTAGCCTGGATGGAGGACATATATATATCTACAAATTTTTTATATGTACAATATTTATTGCCAAAAGCATGTTTAATTTTAAAAAATTAAGCTCAAAGTAGTAGATGTAGTCGTTTGCTAAATAATACATTAAAATGCACAAACCACATTTGGATCAACACATATTAGGTTCAACGGAAAGTAATGCTGGAGTTTAACTTACCTAAGTTCAAGTCGACATAAATGCCTCAATTTGATTTGTGATACCCCTTTTTTTTTGTTATTTTCAATTTAATATCATTCTCTTTATTATTCACTCCATTACACCCCATATTTTAATTTCTATTTTCTAGAAAAGTATTGGAATATGATTTCCATATTTACCATATCATACTTTTTTTTTTTTATTTTAGACTCCAATGCAATGCTGCCGAAGGAACTCGAAATATTTATCCCTTGTATCCAGGATCTATAAGGAAAGTCAAGAGTTCAACATTGGTATAAAAAGTTCCGTGAAGGTAATTTTAGTTTTGAAGATGAACAGAGAAGTGGCTGGACAGAAAGCAATAGAGTCAGAACCCCATATAACAAAGAGAACTAGTTTATAGACTTCATTATACTCAAACAACAGTGATGGAACACCTAAAAATGATGCGAAAGGTGTTTGAGTTTCACCTGAGCTTACAGATCTAAACGTCAACAACGAGTGAATATTTGCACATCATTATTCACAAGAAATTAAATTGATCGTTTTTAAAATGTATAGTAACTGGAGATGAAAAAAGTGGATATTTAGGAAAACATTACTCGAAAAAGACAATGATTAAGCCCAAAAGAAAAACCTATTCCCCACAGCAAAGCTAGGATTGCAATTAAAGAAGGCTTTGCTTTGCATTTGGTGGAATACGTATAGGGTGTTTATTTTTGAACTGCCTGTGAATAACCAAACTAGCATTCGTCTCAAACATCAACAGAATTTATCCTCACTGGGGCTTTACTCACTAAACGACCTGCATTTCATAATAGACCGAATGATTCTTCTAAAAAAATAATAATAACGTCCGACCTCACGCCACACAAATGACTCAACAGAAAACTGAATGAATTAGGATGGAAAATTCTACCTCATCCACCTTATGCTTCAGACATAGTCACATCAGACCATTAACCGTTTAAGTCTCTACAGCATTTTCTTGAGGACACAAATTTCAGTAATAAACAAGAGAGTAAAAAAATTCTTTTAAATGAGTATTTTGCAGCAAAACCAAAAAAAGTTATTCCAAAATAGATTCAAAAAGTTGCTGGAAAGATGGTAAAATGTCATAAAAATGACGAAGAATATATTAATGATTATATATCTCCAGCAGTAAATATTTTTTCCCTTCAAAATTGTCTATCTAAATCCTGTATTAATTTCCGTTCAGCTTATTTATAAACAAATACTTGTAAGCATGAATATTAAAAAAAAATCGATGAATAAAAAAACTGGTATATTAATAATATCCTTCGTACTTGGTAACAACAAAAACGGAACCGAATAATACAGCATTTTTAAATTAATGTAATATCACATACCAAATTAGTTATTATTGAAAGTTATTAATTATGTTATTAATGATTAAATATCTTCAACACTGAATATTCTTTCCTTTCAAAATTATTTATAAATCCTGCATTATTTTCCGTTGAGCTTAATATTCGTAAACAAATACTTGTAAGTATATATATATATATATACCCTTTGCGCTTGATTACCATAAAAACGGAACCAAATACTACAACATTTCTTAAATTAATGTAATATCACGTACCAAGTTAGTTATTATTTGTTTTTTATTATACTATTTTATTATGTATAAAAAGAAATTAAATATATATATATTAAATAGGGCTGTGGTTAAAAAAACGCTCATCCATGGTTTAAAAAAAAAAAAGCTTTTAGTACAGTAGTATATCTAGCGAAATCCAACAAATGAATATAATGATTATTTTCCTCATTATAAAAATAAACCGAATAAAAATATCTTTTCAAATTCACAAATATGAAAGAGATAGTGTTAAATTAAGAAATTCAAATCCTTGTGAATTTGAGTAGTTAAAATGTTAATTCCTTTTTGACCCAATTACTTTAAAAACTTTTATCGAGTTTATCATGTTTCAGTGCCACGCCAGCAAATAAATTTAATTAAACAATTCCTTACATTAATTATACCTAAATAAATTTTGTTTGGGTAACTGTGAAAAAACAGATGTCTTCAAACTCTACAAATAGTGAATGCCAGAAGGCTTCATTCCTCCATATGTTCTCCTGTTTATGTTTCCAAGTAGACTCTACTTTATTTTTTAACATTTGTAATTTTTAACTTTACCATTTAAAAATCCTCCAAAGAAATAAAGTCATTTCAAGCAGCTGAAAAATTTTTATCAGAAAATTTATTACAAATCAAAGTACTTTTCAAACTTCTACAGTTCCACTTGGCTAACACTTAAAAGATCTAGTTCCCTTTATTTACTTTTAAGCAGATAAAACAAACGTTCACTAATTGAACATGGGGTTGGACAGTAGGTGCCTGATTCTGGTGGGCGAGCATGAAATAGCCTAAACATGGTGTCAGGCCTTGCGATAAATACAAGACCTTTCACTGAAAAAATGTACACTTCAATTGAAAAAACCCTCATTACTTGATGTTTGTGTTCAACAGCAGCAATTTGAAGGAAATGAGGCCGTAAATAAAGATGTTGGATTAAACAAAGCAACTGGACAGTAAAAGTAAATTTACTTCTGTCTATTGGTAGAATAATTTATTTTTATATTTTTCTATTTCAATTGTTCTTCATAATCAAAATCTGACATAAGTGAATCCAACTGAAAATAATTAAAAAATATTTCCATATCTTCAAACTATATTTGTGCAATTTTGTATTCAAACTTTATATTATTTATGAATCTTTCAAAAATTTATAATTACTTTCTAAGTCATCTGAATTGATTATTTAAAACATCCTATAAATTTCTGTAATTAACAAAAAAGATATTTATGTTATAACGACGATAAAATAACAATGTTAATTAAATGATAATCATTTGAGTGTAATTAATACGTAAAAGACTGGAAATATTTTAATATAATTATTAAATGAATAAATATAATGTCTGTCCATTTATTTCTATCCATTGCTAGAATAGTTTATCTTTGTATTTTCTATATCCAACTGTTCTTCATAATAAAATCTGACATAAGTGAATCCAACTGAAGAGAATTAAAAATAAATAACTCCATAATTCCATAACTTTTCCAAACTATTTGTATTTGTATAATTTGTATTCAAACTTTATATTATTTATGAATTTTTCAAAAATTTAAACTTACTTTCTAAGTTTATCTGAATTGATTATTTAAAGTATCCTATAAATTTCTGAAAATACCAAGAATGATATTTATTTTGTAAGGACGATAAAATAACGATATTAATTGAATGATAATCATTTGAATGAAATTAAAAGGAAAAAAAGACTGAACATTATTTTTAATGTACTTATTAAATGAATAAATATAATATCTGTCCATTGGTAGAATAGTTTATATATGTATATTTTCTACTTCAATTGTCCTTCATAATAAAGTCTGATATAAGTTTGAATCAACTGAAGAGAATTTTAAAAAATTTCCATAACTTTCCCAAACTATAATATTCAAATTTTGTATTCGAAGTTTATATTATTTATGAATCTTTCAAAAATGTAAACTTACTTTCTAAGTCATCTAAATTGATTATTTAAAACATCCTATAAATTTCTGAAATTAACAAGAAAGATATTTATTTTGTAAGGAAGATAGAATAGCAATATTATTTAAATGATAATAATTTGAATGGAATTAAAAATAAAACAATTTAATGTAATGGATTTTTAATTAAATGGATAAATATAATGTCCAATAACAAAATTATATCTATTCCTTATGTGTGATCAAATATTCAAGAATTCTTCACAAAAAGCCTTTATAATACTCATTACAAATTCTGAAAAAAGTATACTAAAGAGAATTTGCTTTATTTATGTAAAAATGAATATAAAGCTAGCATGTCCGCAATTTATTAAATAAAGTATATTAAAGTAACAAAATTTTAGCAAATTAATTCTTGAATTCTGTCTTTCAATGAATACTATGTTTTAACCAGAATAAAGATATGTTCTTCTTCACAATCAACAACACATAACTATTATTGGCATTTTTAATATTTTTATGGACTTTCTCTATATATAATGCAAAATATATTTATAACACATAGTTCCTATATATATAGGAACTGTATATATATATATATATATATATATATATAGGAATATATAGGATTCATGCTCATAAGTTTATTTTTCACGCTTTTTGCCAGATTATGTAATGAAAAAATGCATTGATTTATTAAAAAGATAAAAAGTCGTTAAACTCTCTCAAACAATGAGATGAATTAATGATTTAAAACCGATTGCTTTAAAATTCGTAACAACTTCATATCATAAAGAAGAAAACAAGTAAAATTAAAAAAAAAAATTTTAAAGTCAATTCCTACATTTTTTCACTATATTGCAGAAAGTCCTTTATAAAGGATTTTCATTTATTTTTTTAAGTTTATCTGGCGCCATCTATTGGTAGATATATGTAACTTAAATTTAATTAATTAATTATATTTTTTTTTAGATTTAATTTACTGAATTAATATTTGAAAAACTGTGTTAACATCAAGTGTCATCCACTACAAGTTTACAAAAAATGTATTTGAACTTGAGTGGATGAATAAAAAGTATTTTTTATTAACGATTGAAAATTTGAACAAGATAAGGGAGAGTGTGAGCTAACAGAAGAAATTGAATAACAATTAATTCTGTATACCTTTCCATCAAAAAATGTGAAATATCTTTAAAGAACAAAATGCAGAATTTTTAATGGATGAGAAATTTATTTTTAACAGATCGTTGTTCTGTATACGTAGTGTTTTGATTAGATAATAAATCAAATTTATTTAACAAAATATTTGTAGCGTATGTCAATTATAAATAGGCATGCATAATTAATTATTCAGCATACATAATTAATTATTCAGCATACATAAAATGTAGAAATAAAAATACAAAAATTTCATTCAACCAATCTTTTAATTTTGATTTTTTAAAATTTATTTACGTCTGAAATTAATGTTCTTTCATCTGAAATAATGTATCTTTCATGAATACAAACTCACATAAGGGTGAAATATTTTTAAGTATTTATAAATTGTAAAAGGGGAGAATTTTTTTTTTTTTTTTAATTTATTTTCTAAAGAAATTTTAACCAAGTTTCAATAAACTTTGCTTATTGAATTATTTTATACAATTATTTAAAACCTAATTTCATACTTTTTTCTTTATACTGTGCAAATTCCATACGTAAAATATTATTACTCTGAAACCATAAAATATTTTTATGCCATCCTTTAATAGCTGTCAAGAAAAAGGCTTTTAAACTAGCCAAAAAAAGTAAGTCCATAACTAATAAAGAAGAATTTTATAACTAAATTGAACAGATACAAATTATTCTGCTAAACATAGCTATTACTTGAATTATACTATTTAATCCTTAAAAAATATACTGAAAACTTAGATATTAGGAACTAATTGTAATTTGTTGAAATTCTCAGTTTTTTTTAAGCTTTTCTGATTAAATATCAAATTTTTCGCATTTTATGAAAAAAAAAAAAATTATGTAAAGTGTATTGTCACGTCGATATGGGTGTCAACAGATAATATTTTAAAATCTATGTAGAAACAAAATGTATCAAAAGTATATAACAGTAAATAAGGAAAACAGCAAAAAGTTAGTTTAAAAAATGCATTTAGAGAAATATATTAATCATATTCTTTTGAAATTTCAAATATTGTTTTTGGCTTACATTTCCTTTTTTGACATTGTTTAGTTAACTCCAAGTTTTGCTTAAATTCTTAATATAACATACAACAAAACTAAAAAACAAATTCTTGCGCATCAACTAGAGGAGTGATCTTCAAATTTTGTCAATTCTCGGAAACTTTACAAGTATACAAATATTTATTTGGACCTATTCTCATCAAAACAATTAAAAAAACATAATTTTTATGAGCAGAAACCATAATTGTAAGCTTTACAGTGTAAGGATTTAACCCATTCTTAATTTTTACAGCACAAAACGGATACAGATAGTGTATAAATGCACACATTTTTTTGAGCTACGTCCAGATCAGAGTACATCAGCAAGAATGCATTTCCTTTTGTTCACACGTACTTCGAAAGAAGTTCAAAATCCCATGCTATGAGCACGTAATGGGCTGCCATTTGTATGGCGAATATCCATTGAATCGGGGACAAACAAAAAGTATTTTAAATATATATTTTATTCAACAACGTAAAACAACAAGATGTTTTAACATAAATTAAATTCATTTAAAATAATAATTATAACTCAAGTCAAACAATAATATTCACATAATAATAATAGTGTTATTAATAATACGAAAGCTCAAAATTTCATTGACACAATAACAAAAAAAACGAAGTTATTTCGACATTTTTAGTTGTCTGCTATAATAGTATATAATTCTTTGGCACTTAATACCATTAGAGGCAGTTCATCTTTTTAATTAACTTATTTATGTATTTAAGAATGTCTTTTAACTATACAAAATTTTAAAGAGTATTTATATTATGTATTTGCCAACAATAATTACAAATTTCATCAAACAAAAGTACAGTTGCATTCCCCAGTTTGGAAATCCGCCCTCAGCCTGATTTCCTTTTAAAAGGCCATTTTAAATGAACGGTAAATATCCTTTCTTATAAATTGGTCATTTAAATATTCTAACAGCTTACATTATTTTTTAACAGTTCATCAACGATTTTCCTTTCTTCTATTTACTTAAAAGCATTCATTTGAATCACTTTTGATATCAATAACAATAAAAATTTGAAACTATAAACAAAACCCATCTTTATTTTCATATATTAATATATGCTGATTAAAAATTGAAGTATAATATTTTTTTATGCTCGACTGAACTAAGTTTCAATAAGTATTTCTCATAAGAAGTGTACAACAATGTTACTAGCTGTAGTAGTCTGTGTAAATCTTAAATTGGTAATTTCAAACTCAGAGCTGTATTGTCATTGGTTTACATGGTTGCTAAGTTCAAGAAAAGAGGTAGAAGATCTAATTTAAACCAGTTTCAAACCTGTTCTTCTTTAAAACCTCTAATTGGTTACCTCTTTTCTATTAACTTGCAGTATCTCTACTCTGTACACTGCTTTAATATACTTGTGTTTATTCAAAAGCGTGATAGGTACATCTTAACAATGAACCCCTAACACGAATTAGTGAGAACAAATCTTTAACTTATTGTTACTTCGATTTCAGTAGCACCACAGCAGAAAACGAATAAAGAAATTAAGTTTAATCACTTACATTAGTCGATATATGGTTAAAAATTAAATAGTCGGAAATATATATGAGCAGACTAATTATAGCATGGCATGTGAACTTGACCACAACTCAATTTTGATTTTAATTATTTCAGAATTTCATGCAATTACAAATTTTTCTGAAAAGATCATTATATTTAAAATCGAAAATAGTATTTTTAATTAATAATTAGTTTGATTTAAAAAAAAAAAAGAAAATTCCATTCCAATAAATGCAATAGAACTTAAAATCCAACCAGTTTTACTATAAATTTAGAAGCGCAATTCCTTCGCTCTTTTCAAAGCAAACAACTTCATGTTTCACCATCCGATTTTCGTACTTTTCTTAAACTTTCTCTCCCTTTTGAAAAATCATTTAAAGGAAATAAACATACTATTTTAAAATATTTATCTCTTTCACCATGGTTTTTCCTACAACTGTTTACGCAGCTGATAATAGGTGGTAATACGACCATATGCCTCGCTTTTTCGCTTACTGTCTTGTCTTCTAAATAAAAGTTCTTCAAATTGCTTCGCGTTACTTTAGTACAGTGGTTTTCAAAACTTTTGAAGTTGGGGTACATTTAAAAGCCTACAAATAATTATAGGCACAGTATAATATGCAAATTTCTGAGAAATAGGTTATAATAGTTAAGTCAAATACTACAGAAAAAAATGTGATAAAAATATAATGAAACGCAGCTTAAGTTTATTTATTCTTATGTTTATGAGAAATATAAGCCAAAAGTGTCCTAGCGATTTCTTCAATGTTTGGGCATATATTTGAAAGAAAACTCGCATTTTCTCGTCAATACATTGAAGATTTCCTCTTTTTTACATTGAATTGTGATAAGGGTAGAAAACACTAATTCGCATAAATATGACGTAGCAAATTGTAGTAAAATTTTCAAAGATTTTTAGATATTAACAAGCAAACTTGTTTTAAAGGAAGTTTCAAGAGACAATTCCACAACGTTTAATCCTCAATCCACGAAAAGTGGATATAATTACTAATTCTCTTTCCGTTAATATTAAATAATCAACTCCACAATTTAAAGAGGGTGGAGTTTAATAGTATGTAATGGAAAATTTTTTTTAACAAAAACTACATAGTACAAGCCAATCATGGAAGTAACCGCTCCTAGTTTTCCGGAAACATTCTATGGAACATTATTGCTGTTTGACGCTTTTTACATGATTCAAAAAAAGGAAAGAAAGGCAATCAGAAAAGTAGTTGTTTATAATGAAAGTTGTCTTTTGAACGGAAAACTAATAAGAAAAAAAGAAAGTATATTTATTTTACATATGGACACATATTTCTCTGTAATACCATAGAGTCCCACCCTTTGAGAACCACTGCTCTAGCGAATATCTTGTGTGTGAATCTTTGAAAACAAAATTCTAATAAAAAATGAATAAACCAGAACTGAACTTTAAATTTCATTTTTAAAATTGATTATAACAAGATTTCAAAAACAATTGTCTTAATTATTGATCAATATTTTGATGCATGTTATAAAAACAATAATATTTTCGAAATATTTATAACAATTATCAACAATGTTTTAATCTTAACTCTTGTTTGTGTATAAATTGAAATAACTTATTTAAATATCATCATTTTAATTTAATTACACGACTTTTTTTATTAATCTAAATATATCACTAACACTAAAACCTTTAAATAATCTTTAAAAAAGAAGAAATGATTTTAAAAGTTGGCAAGGGGGTTCTTTAAAAATTTTTTTTTTTAATTTTGAAACGAATATGCGAGAAAATAATAAAAAAAAGAGTAACTATACAAAAAAATGGATTTTACAGTATAATTTTAGTTCAAAATAAAAATAGTACGCTTTTTTTTTATAGTTATTTGATCTTTATATAAGGATTCTTTGATCTTTATATCAATACTACATACGCGAATAAATAAAACAATAAATATAAATTAGTAAGATACACCTTAATATTTATAAACAAACTTGAATAATTAAAGTTTTAATATTTTATCATTTCTGTCTTTATTATATTTTATTTTTATAAGCTTTATAATCTTAAAAATAAACTAAAACTAAAAAAATATATACAAGTATTCGTTTATAAATTAGTTTCATTAATTAAAATAAAGATATTTGTTATAAACAGCGACGTAAATTTAGAATTTCAACTTATCAAGGAAAAAGTAATGTACTTTAAAAGAACTTAATAAATTACACATCATTTAAAAGAGGGTAAAAAAAACAGTTTTGCTGTTGGATTTTATTTATTTATTCACACATGTCATATTGACATAAGGACAACTGAATTCCTATTTGATAAAAAAATATTATTATTATAATTATTTTTATAATAATTATTAAAACTTTTATTAAACACAATTATGGTATTCTTCACTATGTTCAAAAGTTTGAAATCTATTTCAAACTTATTCTTGATAATACTTCAAATTTAAATTTTGCACATATGCTTGCTGATGGCAATGCACAAATAATATCCTGGTAAAAAAAAATTCTCAATAGGTAATTTTGCATTTTAGAGGACCTATGAGTTTGGTGACTGTTTTTATCGCCAACAGGCCGATTAACACCAAATGTGATATCCGATTTTCTACTTCGTTCTGATTACTTTCATAATTGATTTGATTTCTGTTTTCCCCGAAATTCCACTTCATCTACTGTGTTCAATATAGACTTTGTATTAATATTGATACATTAGAACGGGCGAGCATACTATCCAAAGTAGCCAAAGAGCAAATACATAAATTGTTTTATCGTTAATAAATGTTTGTGTGAAGTTAAAAATTGTATAGAATTTTACCACACTGTTGTAAATAATAACAGAATTCTGGAAGTACAATAGTGAATATTCAAAGTTGAAAAATTATTTTTAATTGAATAATTTGATAGATAAAGTGTAATTATGACTAAAAAATAGAAAATGAAAATAATTAAAAAAAACTTACTTTAAAATAAAGTTGATGGACTAAAAATATAAAATAATTTATCACGTAATTTCACGGAAACATGGCTCTCTTTAGATAAATCCATTTACAATTTTATATCACAAATAATAAAAATGCGGCACCTTATTGATGAAATCTTGCTTTTGTTAACGTATAAGGTACTATTTTTAAATTTTCTCAATTTTTATAAGCATTATCTTTTTAAACAATACTTTTTTAAACATGAATGAATAAAAATTATTATTGGTTAATTAATTTTGATATATTTCCAATAGTTGTAATAAAAACCCTAACATGCATCTTATACGTTTATAAAACTTACCCTTTTTTGACATGAACTCTAGCAATTTCTTTGCTCTCTTACACTACTCAAAATTCTAATCTACTGAATTTTTTTAATAAAAACCAAATGCGGCAAACTTAGTAATCAGTTGTACAATCAATCTCCTTCAGATAACTTTGGAACGTTCATATCACATCAAACAAATTATTAAATAAAAATATAATAAGTAGTTACATAATGTTGTTACAAACGACACCTAACGCTTTCATTATTTGTGATATGAAATGGTTGAGGAATTTTGTAAGAATTATTATTTAATCTCTTGTATCCATCAATCAATATGATAATTAATGAACCAAAAAAAAAAATGATTCATTCCCTCCACTTTAAATAAATGTTTATTTTATAGAAAGTTTATTTTAATATTTTTATTGTTTACTAGGGTTTGTTAATTGACACTACTAAATAATAAAAGTGTTTAAGAACTTTTACATAAAAATTACTAAAAGTAGTTTAAAAGTTTTAGTAACTACTAAAAAAAATAAGTAAACTTTTTATATTAATAGATTAAATTATTAAATATAGTTACAAATAGAACCATCACACTTGCTAAAAAACATTAGATTATCAATTTCTCAACACATTTTCAAAATAAACTATCATCAATTAATTAATAAATGACAAACTTCCGTTATAATATAATGATAATAATTTATGATTCGTGATTGAAAATTATGTAGTATTCTTAAGAACATCTTCAATAATATTTAAAAACAAATTCTTTTAAGTGAGTTCTGAATTACATTTTTTTCTATTTAATTCATGTATGTTAGTATGGTGAATGAATAAGATATTTCAAAATTTTAACGTAATACTTGTCTTAAGTTATTAAATTTTCATTTCCTTTCGCTTTATTTTCAGTCATTTACAATACGAAAAAAATATAGAGAAGTATTATAAATTTATAAAAACAAAATAAGTTTATGAAACTCATAAATATTTCAGAATAGAAAAAAATTATTATTTATGTTTATCTAATTAATCTTGTTGAAATTACTACAAGCAATCTTTAATTGGACATATCTTACACTAAGATAAGTTAGTTTGTTGAACTAAAAATCCATATTTAAAATGAATATTTCTTGCTTGATTTTATTATTTACAAAAAGAAATAATGTTAATGGTAAAGAAAGATATTTATTAAACAGAAATGAAAACGATAAAGGTTAAAAATCATTTAATACAACATCCTTAACTGAATTTAAATATCATTTTTAAACGATTTTTATACAATTGAATAAATAATTAGTGACGACCCATATAAAAGACCATACGTGATGAAAATGTCTTTATATCAGGTTTTTCAGTCAGTATGTCATTATATAAAAATTAAAAACAGAAACCATCTAACATAGTCTGTTTTAATTTTTAATTTTTTCTATCTCATTTTTTATGCTTGATCACTGCAAAAATCGAACCAAATTCTAAAACACTTTTTAAATCAATATAATTTTAAGCACCCAATTATTATTTTACTTTTTATTATAGAATTAATTTAATTATACTGGTTATATATCTATATAAATGAAAAATAAATATTATTAGATGATTGTGAATTTGTGTGTGTGTGGCCAGCTGTCTTCGAAAGTCTGTGCATCACCGAAATAAACGTTTCAGTTAAAAGATTATTTATTTCAGTTCATATTACATCGAAAGAAAAATATATTTAATTCTTTGTCTATAATAGACAGCTATTGCTGTTGTCCCGACTTCACAAAAGAACTGAGCACAAAATTAAATTTTTGTGGTTTGTTATGACTCAGCAATTAATTTTTACTTCCGTAATAGTTATGAGAAAGTAATTTGCTTATTCAATCGCAATGTAAACAACATATGCAAATCTAAACGGATCTCTTGCGATCGTTAATTTTAAAACTTTCAAATAGTTAGACCAATGTGAGAAAAGGTTATATATATAACCTGAAAATCGTAATTATTGTTATACGTAAATAATCTTACTTCCACTGTGTTTAAAAAAAATTCGGTTTTATTTTTTTCTTTTTAAGCTGTCATTAAATTTCTTTTTAAATTTTTTAGTTTAAACTTCTTTTTAATAGATGCGTACTAAATATCATTTTGTTCTCTTTTAAATGTAGACATGGTGCTTTGGAAGTTTAAGTTTTAATACCATACTCCATTCACCATGCAAAGACACAAAATTCGAGCATGAGAATTTGTGCAGTTGGATTTACTTTGAGATAGACTCGCTGTGACTGTTGTCGATCAGTATTTTTATGCAACAAATCGGCTTCTGAATTGCCTACTAAGTGATATTCAAATATAGTGGCAGTGAAGTGGTAAAATATTATATTACGTACATGCATTCTATAATCCTTCATTACATGGATGGGAATATAATAATAAATCACTACAGGATAACAAATTCAATAGAAAAAAAAAACAAGGAAAGTTTACAACCGTATAAATTTTTCTGTCCATATAATAATCTTATAGTATCTATAATTATATCCATCACTCTCTTAACCGGATATTTTTTTTATTTTAAACAGATTGAATAAATTATAATTTTAAGAATATATTATGCCAAAGGTTTCCAAACATTTTTGCCTCTATACCATTACCTCCGTAGTCTGAGAAGATGTTAATAATATCAACTTTTAATACATTATTAATTGTCAAAGTAAATTTTAAGTTTTATCAATTTGTTTACACTGCTATCCATAAATTACAGAAAAATAACAAGAATAGCTAAAATTCAAAAGTTATATGTTGAATTTAATGAAACAGAGATTAAGTATAAAGCCCATTGTAAGGTTTAAGATAGAAAGGAAACAAATTATCAGGCAATTATAATACTTTAGAAATTAGATATGTCTGAATAAGACATATTAGCTGAGTCATTTAGGTACAAAAAAAATATTTTCAATATGGAATATGATAACCCCGAGCAGTATTAAAGCACATGCAGTGATGCGTGATGATATCGATTATGAAGTTCAGTTGGGAGCGAAAGCTGTTCTTGTAAAGTTGCTATAAGCCTGGCAAGGTCTAAGTTGGAGGACTGAGTCTAAAGCAGGGATGCGTAGATAAGGGCCTGCCATTGCTCTTAGTCATTTTCATTTTCAAAAATTAATTAACGTATGGCTTTCTTAAGACTTTCAGATTTCGATGAAACGATTATAATACTAAATATGATCTCGCTTAAGTTTAATAAAAAAAAGTAAACATTTAAATGCTAAAAATAATTTTCTAATTTATTCCAAACTAGAAGATAGATCGAACTTTGTTAATAAAGCACTTATATAAATTTTTTTTTTTTTTCTCATGCTACCATACCTCAGTGATAAAGGGCAGGCATATTAACCATGAACTTTCATTCCCCAATTGCTAAAGATGAGAAGGACGGAAGTGACAAAAAATATGTACAAATTACTTATATAATTTTTTTTCTCATGCTACCATACCTCAGTGATAAAGGGCAGGCATATTAACCATGAACTTTCTCATTCCCCAATTGCTAAAGATGAGAAGGACGGGCAAAAATATGTATAAATTATATAAATTTTTTTTTCTCATGCTACCATACCTCAGTGATAAAGGGCAGGCATATTAACCATGAACTTTCATTCCCCAATTGCTAAAGATGAGAAGGACGGAAGTGACAAAAATATGTACAAATTACTTATATAAATTTTTTTTCTCTCATGCTACCATACCTCAGTGATAAAGGGCAGGCATATTAACCATGAACTTTCATTCCCCAATTGCTAAAGATGAGAAGGACGGAAGTGACAAAAAATATGTACAAATTACTTATATAAATTTTTTTCTCATGCTACCATACCTCAGTGATAAAGGGCAGGCATATTAACCATGAACTTTCATTCCCCAATTGCTAAAGATGAGAAGGACGGAAGTGACAAAAAATATGTACAAATTGAAATTCTAGACGATGCAATTTCACTTGTGAACATCGGTCCAAGAACCTGCCCAACAGCATAGTATGGATTGGTGAAATAGATAACAAACAGCGTGATTTATTTAAAAAAATTAGAATGGTCACAAGTAAGCATTCCACAGAATAATAATTACAGATTTATATTGATAGCAGAGGTCCTGGGTATATTACTTATTGGTGAGAATAATTGAAGGTACGGAGAATTCTGAACTGATATAGCAACTACAGAAATTAATGGCAAATGCATTACCGTAACACAAGACTCTCAACTATGTTGGTTACTAAATGTTATCCATTAACAATTTTTTTTTTATTTTGAAAATTCATTACGTATATGATGGTATTCCAAAAACATGATCAGTTTTGAATTTTGCACTCAACAAAATAATTAAGATTAATGCAAGTTAATGCATTTAAATGCACAAGCTTATTATAATGAATATATATTCGCATATAAAAATTTATTAATTAAAATTTATTAAATTTATTAAAAATTATTAAATTGTTTGATGATTGATATTACAACATTCTTATTTGCCTTTTTATTACTATTATTTGCTTTATATATATATATATATTATTAGACAGCGATTAAACTGCAGAGTGTATATTTGGTCCGCTGTCTTCACAAATCTCTACATCAATCTGTGTATCCAAAATATGATCGATAGTATTCAGTTCTGAAAATCGAGCTAGGGACTACTTAATATTTTATGCTGAAGAAAATTTTCTTTCCTACAACAACACCCTTCCATCCCTCAAGATATAGCTTTTATCTTGTAGGATAACTCTGGACCACAGGACACAAACAGTTTCACAAAGAAGTTTCCCAAAAATCCTGTGATGTATACAAGTTATTAGAAAAAAAAAATTATTAAACAAAATTTTGAAAATTTATTGTTCACAAAACTCTAAGAATCTATAGAAGGGCTCGTTCTGACTGATTTTGACCTGTCTCTAATCTTCCTTAAATGAATTTTATGATACTTTCAGATTTTGCCTTCCAATCGCAACGCTCTGTTTTCGCAAATTGTAGTTTTAGTTAACACCACTTATTTAAGACTAATACTAATTTCTTAAAATTTAAGAGTAATACTAATATTTATTTCTTATATTTCGTAACGATAGTTTTCTTTTTGGATAAGTCATTGATATTTTTATGATTTTTCTCTAATTTATTAAAAACTATTTTATATCAACAACATATGATTACCTGGGGTTTTTCCCTCAAAATTAAAAGTATTCACAATATTAAATAAAAAAAAAATTATTAAAAGGGAACATTGTTCATCAACAAATATTTAATTTCAAAAGTAATTTTATATTAATATTCATTAATAATTAAATATTTAAATCCAATAAATTAATTATGTAATAATAATGTGTTCATATATAATCATGAGTTCATAATGTGTAATAATCTCATAATGTGTAATAATCCTGTTCATACAAATTTTTTTCTTCAAAAAACTATTTATCAAAAGATCTCTCTTAGTTATCAAAAATTTTTTTCATAATCTTTAACTTTAAAGTAACTAAATAAAATATGCCACACTTGCATAAATATGAGGTAGAAAAAAAAAACGAGTATTTACTGTTTTTTGATTATAAACTGAGAATTCTTACCAAATGATAAGTTATTATAATAATCCCAATAATTAAAATTTTGTATTTATCAAAAGTTTTTTCATATTCATTTTTGCTACTCTTATAATTGACTTTATGATAGAATTTTGATCAGTCGGAAATACATCACGTCCTCTTAGAGCCAATCCGTCCACACCAGTTAGAGGGACCTTTTATTTCGTAGACTTGATTCATCACTAAAAGAACTCAAGATTTATAGAAAAAACCACTATGAATTCAAATAGAAATTCCACTGTTTTAATTTTTAATTTAGAAAAAACAGTATCTCTAACTACCTAAATTAAAAACAATAGATAAAAGATGCTTCACTTTTTTTTTTTTTTAGTCATTTTTTTCCCTTTAATTATAAGTTATTGTTTTTTTCTTATTTTGGCTTCTCTGTTGAATATATGCTACTGTATATTAAAATATTTTAAATTTTTTATAAATAAATTAAATTAATTTAAAAATTATCTTTCAGCGGATTTTGGAAATAAAAATTTTCATATGTACAAAAAGAGCCATAAATGCTTCTAATTAATTTTTGCTCTTCGTTTGCATTTCGGTTATTGTTTTCTTCTTAATATTGTAAAATATTTGTCCCATTTTGCAAGTATTTATTTAGCAATAAATAAAAGTTTTTCAAACGTTACTCATTTTATTGAAGAATTTCAATAAAAGGAGAAACATTTCGTATGTAACACAAGGTAAGTTTGCATTATGTGAGAACAAAAACATTCTATATTTATGCTCGTATGGTACTTTTAAAAAATAATCAATGTTAAATCAAGGCATAGTGAGAATAAAACTGAAAAACATAACATTTCTTTGCTCTGGAATTATCAAGGAAATTGAGCAACTCGAAATAACCAATTTACCAAAACACTACCTCTTAGCATGATTCACAAACCAGAAAAAATGTTTCCCAATATTATAACCTTGAAATTCACTAATTTGAATAAGAGGGAAGGTATTAAGTCAAATTAAATAAAAAATCGTCCTAAAATGCTTCTTCTTAAAAAAAAATTCTTCTTGAGATTCAAATTATTTTTAATTGCATTTGAAAATAATTTAACATAGATTGTTTGGACATAAGTCTTTGATAGAAACTTTTCGTTTTTGAATATCATCAAAATACATCAAAGAAACGGAGATTAATTACACAGCTAATACATTTTATGAATTTATATATATATCTAAAAAATCATTAAAATATGCGAAAAATATCACTTACATTACATATTCCTGTAAAATAATTTGGAATAAATAAATGAAAAAGTCAATTGATTTTTGATTGCAAAATATTAAACCAATAATTAGATCGAAAATATTTCATTTCTTAGATTTAATGTTTTGATTACATTTACAGAAATAATTCTAACAATTCGTTATACAGGAATTTAATATATATATACATTACATTTTATTTATCCTAGTAAAAATTATACCAAAACACAGCAAATTGAATTTTGGAGGAAGTTAATTATACTGCCAAAAACTCAACTCAACATAAAGAAAACTACGACCAATTACATTGTGTTAATACATATTTCAAGAATAAAATTAAATAGTATTTATGAAGAAAAAAAGATGGTATACATATATATATATATATATATATATATAAAAACCTTAATCATTTCAATCGAAACTGATTCGGTTTGTTAATAAACATCACAAAAAATTATAACTTTCAAAGGAATTTACAATATTAAATCATGTGATAGATCCTATACGGTAGTTAATTCAAATCAATTTATTTCACCATATCCTTGAGATGTATTGAATTTAATGCTTGAAATATTTTCTCCAAGAACATATTTTCAAATTGTATTTAGAAAAAAAATATTAGAAAAAGAAATTAATTAAAAATTCGCTATAATCCATCAATTATTTTTATCAGTAGTTCATCTTCTTTAAAACATATTAAAAACTTATTATTTATTAAGCTTTGATGACGATATTTCAAAACCCAAACTGGAAATTAACTTCAAAAACCAAACTGGAAATTAACTCGGATGTATCTGAATGATCATGATAAATGGTTTGCACTGATATCTTCAAAAATATGAACTAAATTGAACATAAATATGTTCAAATTTTTTCAACATAAATACTCTCAATTATATTAATTTGAATTTCTTACAACATAGTTTAATTTATTAAAATCTGATACAAGAGAAATATGATTATGTTGTAATAAAAACACATAATTAAAGATTAAAATTGACCATCTTTCATAAAAAAATAAAAGAGCACTAGATACTGAAACAGGAAAATAAATGCTTTATATCAATAAAAATATGCATTTACTATTATAAATAAGCACATAATAGGTTTATAAAAGGAATTGTGAAAAAGTCAACAAATGCTGATATATTTTGTTTATAAATAATATCTACAAATAATATTCTTACAAAAAACTTAAAAAGTAAAGAAATAAAGAGTATCCCACCAATTAGCACATTAGAAAAACACATAGACTCAGGCGAGAATATAAATTAACAAAAGTAAAATGAAAATGTCAAGCAAATTGAAAAAATAATCGCAATACCAAAAATGAAAAATAAAATACGTATTAATTTCAACATTACTTTAGACAAAAAACAAATTTTCGCGAAAAAATTATACTTTTAGTTTGTAAATATATTAAAATTTTTAAATAAATTTAAATTCATGAGAAATATTAATTATTCAATATTATATAATACGTATACGGTAAAAATAATTAGTTCATTTCATATAGATTAGTTTTGAAAAACATAATGTAAATATGATTATGTATATTCACAACTACATGTTTGTAATCATTATTTTGTTCGAGAAAAGAAATCGCTTTAATGTCACATTAAGACAAAAAATTATAAAATATATTTAAGATGTTTAATTTAAAATGCTCTTCTTCAACCAGTTATAATGTTCTAAACAAAAGAGACGATATTATCTTTCCTTTTATTTTCAGCACATTTTTTTCAGTTTTCTTGGTGAAAATAAAATACAAAAATTTATTTTAAATTAGTTTTATTTATTAAGCTTAGTATAGTTAAGGCAATACAAAAAAATGGATAAATGTTATATGTCCTTTATTTTTTTTTTTTTTTTCATTTTGAAATTTTATTTAATTATTTTAAAATTAAATTTCATTAGAATTTGGTTGTTATATGTTTATTCTACTTTTTATTGAATAATAAAATTTAAATTACGATATTCATTTGGATAACAATGTAAAATTTTTTGCAGTTTTTACTAAAAAATTAGAATATAATTTCCATCATAGAGATTAGGCTAATTTTTAAACAGTTGAATGAGTTCTAAAAAAATAAAGTTAAAAAAAAAGAAAAAGGAAAATATGAAACATCATAATATCAGTTACATGTTTTTGTTTATAGTCACTGAAAAAAACATAGGTACAAAAGTAAAGGTAAAAAGTAGTTTGTCTGTACACCAAGAAATCCTTTATACATAGAAGAAAACTTTTATCAAATCATATTAATGAGAAGAAAGTGGTCAAAACAGGAGGAGCTTTTGCATTTTAAGTTTAAAGCTTTTATGAAGTACACAATACCAGCTACTATTAAATATTTATTAATCATTCATAGCCAATAATGTTTTAAAATGGTTAATTTTTGCCTGAAAATCTTTTAACGCCATCTCCACCTCTTTATCAGTTACCCCTTAGAAGTTAAAGTGATAATATAAATAAATTTCCAGATTGGATCTATATTTCCAAATATTCAGTGACTCCAACGTTATAAATTTCAGTCTTCACTGATTACGTTGTGTGGAATACAATAACAGACTCGGTTCGATATGTTTTAACAGAACAATTCAAGTGAATTTGTAATTTTAACTTATTTTAATATAAAAATTTGGGGAATTTTTAATAAATAATTTTATTTTATGAAAAGAATTTCATGAGTAAAAATCAAATTACGATAAATTGAAAAGTATAGAATCAACAAATCTTTTTAAATGCCAAAAAAATCGTCATAGGACGAATTTTGTTACGATTGTTTCTACCACATATAAATGGATCTATATTTCCAAAGTTTCAGTGACTCCAAGATTATAAATTTCAGTCTTCACAGATTTACAGAACGTCGTGTGCGTTACAATAATAGACAACATTCAATACCTTTTTTAACTGATCAATTCAAGTGAATTTGCAATTAAAGTTATTTTAATACAAAAATTTTGATTTTACTATAATTAAATTTGTTTTGTAAAAGGAATTTCATGAGTAAAAATCAAATTATGATCATTTGAAAAGTGTAAGAATCAACAGAACTTGTGAAATGCCAAAAATCATCACAAGACGAATATTGCTACGATTGTTTCTACAACATCTGAATGGATTTATATTTTCAAATTTTCCGACTCCAACATTATAAATTTCAGTCACCTCAGATTTACAGAACATCGAGTGTATTACAATAATAGACTACGTTCGAAATGTTTTTTAGATCTATTGAAGTAAATTTTTAATTAAAGTTATTTTAATATAAAAATTTTGTGATTTTTATTTTATAAAAAGAATTTCATGAATAAAAATCAAATATGATAATTTGAAAAAAGTATAGTAATCAACAAATCTTTTTAAATGCCAAAAAAAATCACCATAGGACGAATATTGTTATGATTGTTTCTACAACATATAAATGGATCTATATTTCAAAGTTTCAGTGACTCCAAGATTATAAATTTCAGTCTTCACAGATTTACAGAACGTCGTGTGTTTTACAATAATAGACAACATTCAATACCTTTTTTAACAAATCAATTCAAGTGAATTTGCAATTAAAGTTATTTTAATATAAAAATTTGGTAATTTTACTATAAATAATTTTGTTTTATAAAAAAGAATTTCATGAGTAAAAATCAAATTATGATAATCTGAAAAGTATAGGAATCAACAGAATTTGTGAAACGTCAAAAAAAAAAAAACATCATAAGACGAATATTGCTAAGATTGTTTCTACAACATATGAATTGATACGTTTAACAAGTCTTCATCACATTCTATCTTATTACAAACAATTTTAATTTAACATATCTAGCATGGAAATAATAACTTATAATACTCAAAGACAAAAAGAAATATTAAAAATAATTATTTATTTCAAAATATGTAAATAAAAAATATAAATAATTATTTATTTAAACATATGTAAATAAAAAAATATAATTATTTATTTCAACATATGTAAATAAAAATATAAATAATTATTTATTTCAAAATCATACATAAAAATTAAGCAAACTTTAGAATTGTACTTAATATCGTAGTTTTATTTCAAGTTATAAAATATAAGGTGAAACTTAAACAATAAATTAATTGTAAAGATCAGATGAAATAGCTGTTAAACATTTCTGAACATTCATATAAATTTAAATAACTTGACTATTCCTTAAAATAAGAATCTTTAAATGTAATTTACATAATATGCAAATAGCATCAACCTTTTTAATTTTATTTTGTTACCTACCATACATTCTACTCGGTCTTGTTTTTTTACAAATATTTTTTAACCGGTATTCGCGCAAATTTAAACTAACTTAAAAGTTACATTAAAACATCGTTTATTTATTTTATATCTTCCGAAGTTTTAACTGAGATACTATAACATAATTGTGAGTTTAAAAAAAAAAGGCATTACGGATGATTTGTAGTGTTCGCATTCGGGCCAGTGCAAGAACGGATCACAAACCATTCAACACTCGTATTGGACGATTGACGCCGAATATCGTTGCACGCATGACGGCACTGAGTTTTGATTGCACGGGCAAAAGCCATCTCTTTCGAAGACACGCTTCAGTAACTGATGTCTTTTTCGAATGAAGATAAATGAAGTATCGGCTCAAGAATCTCACAATACCATAAATTCGTACGTTTGGCCAATGGCAAAATTAATGAAATAAGTATGATGTTTTGCAATAATTAATCGCATTTATCAAATCGCAGAGTGATTGGAGGTTATATTTTTTTAAGAAGCCAAAATAATTGTTTTTGATTATCAAAAATAAATTTCTGAAGTCATTCAATTAATACGTTGACTTGAAATGAGAATTTTTTTCTATAATTTAGGAAAATAAATATTTCATTTCATTAGGTAATGAACCATTTCTATAAGTGGAAAATGAAATTCCATTGATAATATCAAAAATAAATTTTTGTATGATTGATGATTCAAACGCAAATCAAATCATGCCCTCTTAAATTGTCTAACATATTTAAATAAATCGTACCGACAAATTAAAATATTGATTGATATATATATATATAGATATTCTCTTCCTGAAATTTGTCTAGAAAGTGAAATTTTTACAACAAAAAAATCATATTCTTTTATATCTCATAACAAAAGAAAAAAATACAAAATCGTTTAGGTAGCATAAATATAGATATCTTCATGTAAAAAATCTTAAAATATTTAAGATGAATAAATATCTAATAGTATTATTGGAATGTTTACTTTTATAAATCGCACTGCTTTAAAATAAATTGAACTGAGTAAAACTGTAGAAAGTGTTCTCTCCTAAAATTATATTTAGCATTTTTTATGCGAATTCCTCACATGGTATATCTATATTACTCCCTTTACATTGGTTAATCTTAATCCTGTAATAAAACATGGAATCATAATTGATTTTATGAAATTATTCCACTTATTTTCACGCGTTTGAGGATCAATTTTTAGTAGGCTTGTAAATATTTAAATAAGACATTACTCAACCAGCGTCAGCGTTAACCTCGGATGTTCAGTTTGTGTTTAAATATTACTTATCCTCACACCATATAAGATTCCCAAAAGTTCAGGAATTATTAAAACTTCAGCACTATAGCTTTAGACGAGAAGTCAGCAATATTTTTTTATCAATATCAAAATATTGTAATAAAAAGGTTTTGAAAAACAGTTTGAAAGCAAGAAACTAACCAATTATTCTTTGAAAATTAATATCATGAAAATATGATTTGATAATAAAATATATGAATTTTAAAGTCAGGTATATAGATAGTTCTAGTTATAATTCATACATTTTAACTTTTTCGTAAAATGTTTGAAATCTGTTATTTACAGTATGCCGTACATTCCTATTTTCAGCCAAAATTTTTATTGGAAAGTTATTTTAATTTATTTCTTAGTTTTCAAGATGTTTTAACTTAATAGTTGAAGAATGTTTGGATAATATTCAGTTTGCTAACTAAATTTAAATACATTAGGCATATCAGGCTAACCAGACCCTTAACTAAACCAGTTTTTATCTAGACGATAGATTTCACATTCCATATTTATTATTCAGAATGCAAAACTGGTTTCTTTAAATATATGGACATCAAAACATTTTAAATTACTCAAATTATTTCCAAAATTTTTATGGTCATCTATATGGCATATATGTGCCATCCATGAGTAATGTATGAAACAATATACTATTTCTAAATTTTAACTAAATAAAGTGTCCCAGAAATTATTAATATTTTAATTATTTTCAAAGAAGCACATACATCCATGGAAATAATTTTAAATTTAAAATAAAGTAAAATATCTATATGAAATCGAAACTTTTAAACAAACACATTCGTTAATGAGATTATAAAATATTAGAACAGAAGATGCATGTTAATCAAAAGAGCTTAGAGAGTAAAAACCAGAATAGATATCAGAAAAAGAAAAAGAACCTTAATTTCAAAGAGATAAAAAGTAATATGCGAAACAAAAGCTGAAATAATAACTAAGAAAGAAAAGAAGCAAACTTTGGCCGCAAGAAATATACAAAAATAAAACGGAGTTACTAAAAAGAACATAAGTCTATCTGAATTACTTGAAATAACTTCTGTCTCAACATATTTTCGCCGTATAAATTACCCATCTTTGACAAAACAGCCAGAAAAACATCATCTGATATTCCCGTAATCAATTGTTTTAGACTATGTGATTTCTGCATTATTTTGTATATAAATTCTTAATAACTAAGCTTCGATTAAAGATTTTGTTATTATGGAAGGGAATATGTGTTATCTATAATTCATGTTGTAATCTCATCTATATGTAATTAATTGTTAGTTAAAATCATGAAAAAAGGTTCTTTTTATTTCATTTTTGAGGGTAAAAGTTTATGTCAGAAAGATCAACAAATCTTTTGTTTTTGAGATTTTAGTATTAGAAATTCTGCAATTGAAGTACATATTTGGAGGATAGTTACAACAAACTAATTACATATATTTAAAAAAAATACAGATAATTTAATAAAAATAGCCAGTTCCATGTATTAATAATCCTGAATTGTGTTTCACACAATCCAATCCGTAATAAAAGACATTTGTAGCAAGTAAATAACAACTTTACGCGCAAATGATCGAAAGAATAATGGAATATTTGTCCAATATAAAGTAATGTAAGAATAAAATTGCATTTTATATTTTTCCGTTGCATCTATACTTCAAATAGAAAAAGTTAATTTGAAATTCTGACGACATAATTCACTAAGTTTTAACACTAATAATTCATTAAGTTTACATATAAACTAATAATAATTTATATTGATAAGAATTGATTGAAAGTAATAATTTATATTCCAAACAACATAACACACCAAAATTATTATTAAGCAAATGAATTGAAGCCACTAATAAAGATAAATATTTTTCAGTGACATGCCATTATGTTTTCTTGCAATTAATATAATTAATATTTTCCTTGTAATTTATTTATTTTTTACTAGATAGATCTTTATTAGTTCGCACATAATATTTCTAAAGAGTTACCACTAATTTATAACTAAGCGATTAATAGATCATGGAGTTCTGAAAATCATTACTCATTTTTATATAAACAAGAACTTGTATATTGTTTACATATGTGGAAATGAACTAGTGCGAAGAGTAGTAAACACTTCCAGTTCGTTTATAAATAAAATCTATTCCTGCTCATTTCGATGAGTTGTTTATTTTTTAAACGTCTGAAGCATGTATGATATGTGATATTCATATGTTTATAAATCTTCAAACTAGATTTCAACACGCTTTAATTCCTCATAATTCTACTTATTAATTTACTGCTTAAGAATTAACCATTCTTATTCAAAGATTCGTATCATAAAGGAGACATTTTGTCTAAATAGTTCATAGCTAATCTTTTAGAAAAATGTTGTTTAAAATAAAAAACATATCAGATGTATTTTAGGATTTAGCCAGAAAATATATATTGCGTGTATGTTTATAAAACTTCACAAAAAATGATATTTTTATGAAGGTGTTCTTTTTATTAACAGGTTTTAAGAATAATTTTTTTCAACAGCAGTTTTAGAAATATTTTTAAATATAGAAGATATATTAAAGTATAGATATTACGTAGTTAATAAAAAATCATTTCGTAGTAATTCTGCTTTGGTCCCTAATTGTACCGAATTTAAAACTTAACTTTTAAATTCTTTTATTTTATCTTACTTTTTAAATAGTATTTTTTCTTTTTTTTTTTTTTTTTTTGAGTACCATACATTAAATTTAGAAACTTTAATCTTAAAATTTTTACTAACAATAATTAAGCAGCCTATTATAATTCCAAGCATATATATTAATTAAGATGAGGAGGTTTTGGGGTATTTTCCCCCTGTTGGTACTCCGTAATCGGTACGCCAGTTGCCAGTAATTCTGCGTATACATCAAAATTCAATTACAAAGAAAAACTTCTTCACAGATCATTATTCCAAGTCGCCGCACACCATTGAGCTAATGCCGTTAGATCGCAGTCTTTATTAAAAATTCCGCAATGAGGTTTTGAGCTTCTAAATTACCAAATGCATTTTTTAAAAACTGAATTTTTGAATGAGTGTTACATTATAAAGTAGATACAGTAAAAGAAGGATAATGTTTTCCATAGATTATAATCAAATACTTTTAATTAGATTCATAATTAAATAATTTTCAATTTTAAGAATGAAAGATGATTATAAAATCATAGAACATGACAAAATTATATCTTTCGTAATGGCTAACTTTATAACTTTGTTTTAATACCAGAGATATGGCTGCTGTTGCCGGCCTCTGTGAAATAATATTTTTTTACTTCGGTTAACTTAATTAAGAACAAATAACAGCGCAAATTGCAAAGAAATTCAAACAAACATTTTCATAAAAATACGTTCATATAAAAATGTAACTCCAAATTTAATCATTAGAGAAAATAGAAAACCTAATATTATCCTTTACAAGTCGAACATTCATTTTGTAGCATTTTAATATTAACAATAGGTGTAATTTTAACATAACAACAAAATTAATATATGAAATACTTTAAAAAACATAGAAATAAAAGGAAAAAAAAAAATGACAAATAAAAATCAAGAAAATTCATTTCTTTCACCAGAGTGACAGCATACTACTTTTTGTGCAATATAGATGTAACTCTTAAAACCTTTAATTTTAATTGAAACATTTGGTTTTCCATGTAAATTTCTTTATATTAGTTTCTGACAGAAAACAACAATATTATTTCTAAATAATAAATTAATTTAATACTATAATGTAAACTTTCCATGTAAAACATCACTACAAACGACATTTGATTTTTTTTTCTATTTGCGTATTTCTTGCGTGCATTTGTATTTGATCAAAAATATGTAAAAAATTGGCAAAAAAAAAAAGTAATTGCGCCGTTATTGCAAAATGAAATAAAATGTGAATATAAATAAAACGAATTTTTAATGCAAAAATTAAATTTTAAGCTTAAATGGAAAAAAAAACATTTAAATCGAACAAAAACCATTTTTAAAAAGAATACAATCACAAAAAAAAAATAGAAAAACTCTAGAAAATTTCTAAATACAAACAGGAAAACAATTCGTTTTAGAAAATTTATGTGAATAACAAAAAAATTATGAATAAAAGCAATTATTAATTTCTTATATTCAAAATATTGTGAATGATTTACCAGAGAATAAAAATCAAAATATACATTAATATGAATTATGAATCACAAATGTGAGAATAAAATGTCTTGAAGAAGAATCTTGTTCATCGTAATTCTTTTACAGAATATTTTAAACTAAATAGTTTCAAACCGCAATTTAACAAAGAAAAATGTGGTTTTCGATCAACTAAAAATAATTAATAAGAATTTTTACGTAATTCTGGCTACGTAATGGATAAAAAAAAATAATAAACTCAGAGAAGACAAAATTGAACTATGAACTAAGTTTTAAGAAATAAAGACATACAAATCTTGTTTATATATAGAGATAGATCATATAAATATGTTATAACACATATTGTTACGTATATAATACATTTACTCTAATTAAATTTTCCAATAAACATATGTTTAATTTAATTTATTGCATAATAAAGACTTTCACACATTAAAAATTATATTAATTGAAAATATAATTTTCAATTAATATAATTGAAAATTTAGTCTACATACTGCTTTTTTAAAAATTTATTTAATATTATTGATTCAAAACTTTTTCCTCGTAATTACTATCTGGTTTTAGAAAAAAATATTCAAATATTTTTAAAACAATTAAAAATACGTCATTTATCAATCAAGTGTACAAAAATTGTGACTCATTTATACTGTGAATAAAATAAAATTTTCTTTCATTTTGAATTTATTAGTAAATACAGTTTGAATAATTAATCTTGATATTTTAAATTTTATGAATATAAGACCCCAAAACTAACAAGGAGTCTGATAGTCGTATTATTTTTGCCTCTTTTAACAAAAAAAAATAGAAGTTTTGGTGCTATATATATATATATATATATATATATTATTCATTTAGCAATTAAGTAAGGCTGAATGGGATAAACCTTAACTATCACAATTGAAATAAAAATATTTTGCCAAACAAATTTGAATTCTCAATGATTGAAAATAATTAACAAAATAAATAGAAGAAATTAACTCGGGGTTTTAACATTGGAGTCGATCTCTTTATATATGGTTCGCAACATCATAAGAAGAATATAATTTATTACTGTTATTTTTATAATTATCCCATCAAAAGATTTTAATTTAAATAAAGAACACTAAATATGTATATAAATGTGGATACTGAAATATCTGTTAACATAAAATCAAACAATGAAAATGTTTAATCAGTATGAATAATATATAAATTACAAACTACAAATGCATGACAAATCTTTCTGATATATGATACACAATAATGGTAATCAAACACGTAAAACAAAATATGTTATTATATATTACGTTATGTTAGTGTCTTTTGAACTATCATCATACTTTATCAATCATGAATTTGAGAATAATGACTTAATACAAGTGGTATGAACATCTAATAACAATGCAGTTAAATTTCAATATTCTGAATAGAAGAATTTTTAATCAAGCAATGATAAAGCAGACTAAAATTTCAAAAAATATAATTAAAACCAAATTAAATTCTAGTAACATTTAAAGTATCCAAGAAACATTATAAAAATGAAATTAACTCTTTTAATAATATACAAAGTACTTAAAAGGTACTCTTAAAAGTTTAAGCTGGAAAATAAAATATTGCAGTGAAGTGAAGGTGTAAATATTGCACTGTATGTAGAAGTTAAACAATTATTTTTTTTATAAATGCTGTACAATATATTTTACAACAGGTTTACTGAGGTAAGAAAAATATCAATCACTATCTATCTATCTAACGTAATAAGATATACTTTTCATTATAACAAGATATCATTCGTTTGTATAACACAAAAAATAAAATTTAATTAAAAAATTTAAGAATCATTCGCCATTAAATCTTAATATAGATGTATCCATAAAAGATATTATAATTTCAAAATTATATCAATCATTCGAAATACACAATAAAGTTTTTAAAAAGTTTCGAAATTCTCAGATATGTTGTTTAAGCATCATAACAGTGTACTCTCTGATACTGTAGGAATCAAATCATGGCTTTAACAGTACATTGTAAGGCGAAAGTTAAATATATATAAAATAAATAAACAATACTTAAACATAAATAAAAGGCAAAGAAAAAAATTACAATTTAATAATCATAATAACAATAAAAACAAAATGTCAACTTACCAATAAGACTGCGGTCGATTGAAAAATCAGTTCCCTCAGTTTTCTGATTTTCCCCCTAAAAACTAGGAAAGCTATCCATAATCCAATAATCAAATAATCTTATTCTGAATAGCAATGCAGGCGGACGGCGCTCTACCTGATAACCACCGAAGACTGTTCTCTCGCTCGCTGGTCAGAACGATGTAAACCTGATAACGGCCTTACCCATTTCCACTGAGCGAACACATGACAGGAGGAGGAGCAGTCGAAAGAGGGCGGGCAATAGGCGTTGATTCATTGCTTGATTGGTTATTTTCACCCTATCTTACTACTACAGGGGCGTTGCGTCATCTAAATAAAAGTGAAAAATAACTCGACTTGATTTCAACCTTCTACTTTTGTTGTAATATTATATGAATGTCTTTTAGAAGACATCAAGTTCAAATATTGTTATCTGTAGTATGTCTAAACCACTAACGCTGAGCGGCACAGAAATTGTTAAATGTATATTAATGAATGGCAACATATATGACAGCGAATGAAATACGAGCAAAGTGATTTTTTTTTTTATTTTTGGAATTTAATATTCGGAATAAATAATAATTTTGAAAGAACGAAATTATTCCGTATAAATAATTGACAAAGAGCAAGTGAAATCTTTTTTTTGTAATATTATTTTTTTTTTTATTTTTGAAATTTATGTTTTCCGATTAAATAATAATTTTGAAAGAACGAAATTATTCATTTTAAATAATTCACAAGTTTTTAAGAGATGAAAAAAAAAATATATTTAAAATTTTTCATTTTCTACCCAAAAAATGCTTGGCGTATATAATTAAGAAGCTATAGTGAATTGTGAAAGTATGTTTCAATTAGATTAGGATTATAAATATGTAAATGGCAAGAAGTATTTTTTGCTATCTTTTTATGAATACCTAATTTAAGCCATTTATCCATACAGATAGCTAGCCAACACCCAGCAGGCTTTAGGTAAGCGATTTCATTCGAAAATATAAAGCGGCCTTATACCATTATATTATTTTAATACATATTAATCAGTTCTCCTAATATAAAATATATATAATGATAGGTTTAAAAATATTGATAGGTTAAATTGAAGATAATAATGATAGGTTAAATTTAAGTTGGTTAGAAGTGTTATAAAAGTATATTAGGTTAAGTTAAAAGTATATTAAGTTCAGTTAAAAGTATATCAGACGAATATTCAGTTGGGTTTTCTAACTCAAGAATTTTGGTGACAGAAATCCCCTGTCTGTGCTGGGGACAAGAACGTTAAATCTGTTGGCTGGAAAGTGTCATTGGGCTCGAGTAGGTGGAAGGACAATGCATACCCCCAGACGTCTTGGTGCAATTGCAATTTTAAACAATCACCTACTGAAACAAAACTACCTTCTTGAAAGATGTACCTGACTCATCGTGCAAGATGAGATACACAAGACATCATTATTCATTAGATATATAGCATCTAGTCATTCATCATGCAGATGTAATCACCTAGAGAAACAAAACTACCTTCTTGAAAGATGTACCTGACTCATCGTGCAAGATGAGATACACAAGACATCATTATTCATTAGATATATAGCATCTAGTCATTCATCATGCAGATGTACACTGCATCATCATGATTTAATTAGATGTTTCTTTTTGCATAATATTAAATTTCATTGGTAAGTTTCATATCTTTTATCCAATCTTATAATTTTTAATCTCGATTATAAGTTTATTTTTAAGTTCAAGAAATGTTTCTATTTTCGTGGAAAGAAAGACATTTATATGATAACATGGTTTTAAAGAGTGAATATTCTTTTGATTTAGATTCCTCCCTTTAAAATGTTCTTCAATTGCAGAAAGGGAAGAAGTTTTCTTTTCATAATTTTATGGTACTTCTAGAAAGACACGCATATAAGAAAATATACAGTCATATCCTGTCATACTATAGTGTCATATATTTTATCCAATCTTAAAATTTTTTAATATCGATTATAAGCTTTACATTTAAGTTAAAGAAATGCTTCTATTTTAGGGTGAAGAAAGGTATATTTATATGATAATATGGATTTCAAAAGTAAATTTGTTTTTGATATAGATTCCTCTCTTAAAAATGTTCTTCAATTGCAGAAAGGAAAGAAATTTTCTTTTTTTCATAATTTTATGACGCTTACTGCAGGACAAGCATATAAGAAAATATATAAATTTTTTTGTAGAAGTTGTATAAAATCATCTTTTCACTTAAAAATATGCTCTGCACGAAATATTTTCAACAAAGCATATCGATCTCATAAAAGATACTCAAAAATATATTTATTTGTAATATTAATATATTAAGATTTGTCAAAGGTAATTTTTTTTCTTTAAAAACTTAACTCAAAATACTATTCTTATACCTATTTTTCAGTTGAATATTTCTAATCTATTTTATATAGTTGATCTAATTATTAAAAGCCAATTAATGCAATTTCACAGTAAATAGTAATAAATAGTAATTGCTTCTATAACTTTTACACTTGCCTTGACTAGGTGCTTTGAGAGCATACATCATAAAGAACCTAGTCAAGTCAAGTTGAAGGCAAGTACAGTCTTTGAAAGAGAAACCCTCAATATTGTAATCGCAAGTAATTCGTAGGTTCGAT
This sequence comes from Caerostris extrusa, assembly GCA_021605095.1. Lineage (NCBI taxonomy): Eukaryota > Metazoa > Arthropoda > Arachnida > Araneae > Araneidae > Caerostris > Caerostris extrusa. The sequence continues at coordinate 62,196 of BPLR01011503.1, read as the reverse complement.
TTTGAAATCCACAATTAAAATTTTTCTGAAAATTCTGGAGAAAATGTTTGGAATTTTTCTACGCTATAGTAAAAGCATGAACAAAGACAAGATGAGATACATTCAATATCATTTTATTAGCAGCTACTTTAATTTACCATTTCATTTTCCTTTAAATAAATGTAATAAATTACAGTAGTATTAGTTATGTCTGTGATATCTAATAGTAATAATAGGTAGTTTCAGATAACTATATGTTATCCAAAACTATCTATTATTTCTATTATATATACTTTCAAATTACGAAAAAGGTGAGTGGTCATCCAGACACCAAACAATGATATTCTCACTATGCTTTTAATTTATGTGCACTAAATAAATATCACTAATTTAGTGCACATAAACTATTGTAATATCCTTTTTTTTTTTATATTCATCACCTTATTTTATTATAAATGGTTTACTTTGCTATTTAATTAATGCAATAAAAATAATATTCTGTAAAAAGGAACCGTAACTTTCACTATATAGCAAACTCAACAGCAGTAGTCATTCAGACACCAAATAAGGCATTCTCACTATGCTTTACTTACAAGTGTGATTAATTTAGTGCGCATAAATCATTGTAATGTGACTTTTTATATTCGTCATTTTATTTTAACATGAATTGTTTACTTTGTAATTCAATTAATGTAATAAAAATAATATTCTGAAAAAAAGGAACCGTGATTTTCTCTATCTAGCAAACTCATCAGTAATAGTCGTTCAGATACTATCCAAATAATACATTATCCAATAACTATCTATAAATATAATATATATCCAATAATTATAATATAGATCCTATAACTATCCAAATGATGACCTTATCACTATGGTTGCCTATAATTGCATTACTTACAAGAATCGTTAGTTTAGTATTCATAAATTATTGTAAAGGGAACTTTTTTTTTCATTGCTGTATTTTAATATAAATGGTTTTTATAATTTATTTAATGCAATAAAAATTTTCTGAAAAAAAAAAAAGTCCGGGACATTGAAGCTATAGTCAAAGGGGTCTATGCAACAAAAAAGATTAAAAACTCCTGATAGTAATGCTAATACCTTCACTTTGCCGTTCTTTTCTCAGTTATTGAGCGAGTCGTTCATTTTCTTTTCTGATTCAGACGAATCTGAATTGTTAATCTGAAGCTCACTTGCGTTTCAATCCCATTTTTATTGTTTACAGTTTAGCGTCCAGTAGCACAGGATATTTTTAATTCAATTGAATAGGTATTAGGTAGGAATCCTGTTAAATTAGACAGACTTTATAACTGTCTACTAGGTTGTCACATGTTCATGTATACGACAAACTTAACACTCTACTAAAATTGCATTATCTAGTTCACGAAAATAATGAAATCACCTAAATTGGTTGCATTTTGGGTAAACATTAAGGAAACGAACATTTTACCAGTTTTATAATGAAACATTATACATGTCTTTTGTTTTATTAATAAATTAAACTTAAGCATATGATCCAAGGAATTAAACAAATTAATTTACATCATCATAACTACACGTATTAAGCCAGATGCGATTCATGAAGTCTTTTTGGAACAAAAATCTGTGATTCTTCTTGATAAATTCGCTAGTGTGGAATTACACAAATTAATTTACATCATCATAATTACACTAAGCCAGATGCGATTCATGAAGTTTTTGGAATAAAAATCTGTGATTCTTCTTGATAAATTTAGTGTGGAATTACACAAATTAATTTACATCATCCTAATTGTGAAGTTTTTTGAAATAAAAATCTGTGAATTTACTAGTGGGGAATGTGACACAAATTAATTTACATCATCATAATTACACTAAGCCAGATGCGATTCATGAATTTTTTGGAATAAAATCTGTGATCCTTCTTGATAAATTCCTTCGTATGGAATCACATCTCATAATTTAAAGTGCAACACTAAAAGAAATGTTTTTTATTTTGAACCGAATTTATTCACACAGAATTAAATGTCATACTTTGAAAAATTCTGCAGCTAAATGAATAGTTAGTGTCCCGAACATCTGGCAGTTGGCTAATCCAAGTACTTTTCAGAAATTATTTTCAAGATTCCTAAATACACCGAAATCACGTGATAGGTTGGACAGACGAAAATGCTGTTATGTTGAATACAACTTCGTATATATAGACGCATGTAAATTTTCTTTAATTGGAACAATGGTCTAATAAAAACATTAATTTCGCAGATAGAAAACAAAATTGTTGTTCTTTATGCAGTCGACCCTGCATAATTTCACACTCTAAAATATTTCACAGTTATTTTGAGCACAAGCCATTTTCCTTACAAATTTCCTCTTTTACCTTCAAGAAAAAAATTTCGATTTCGAAAGAAAAAAATTCTTGATGCTAAATTGAAAAAAAAGAAAAGAAAATATGGATTACATCGAAGATTTTCCGCAATCAAAAACACACTTGAATAAATGAAATGTATTAGTAAGATTAAAACAAAACAAATCAGTAGGAGATTAATAAAAAAAATTATTCATTAAAAAGAGAAATAAATAGTTTTTTGAGATGAAGAAAATAATAATAAAAATAAAAAAAAAAAACATGAACTCTAACTGCGAATTTAAATTTCCTTTAACGATTATGTACTCATATAACAGATTGACAAAAGCAATTATGAGAAATGTTTTTTTTTTTTTTTTCGTTTATTTCAAAGTAAAAAAAAAAATAATATGTATTTTTAGTTTGGTTTGTGGCTCTACAGTCATTTTTTGCACACTTTAGGCTAATTTGGCCGGTAACTACAGTTTAACGTGGATTTTGAATCACTAACAAACATGAATACCACCGTTAGGATTCGAACAAGAAGCCTGTGGTCAGGGCCGGATTTTCCTATAGACTAACTAACAGGCTTCAGCCTAGGGCCTCAAGATCAAGAAGGGCCTACATTCAAATTGTTAGAAAATTTAAAATTACACTATTTTAAAAACAGTAAACTCTAAAACCCTAAATCGAAAATAAGGAGAAATTATGAAATAAATTTATCTGAATTGAATTTGCTTTATTTTTCAATGTATTGAATATATTTAATTTAATTTGATAGAAAATATGATAATTTTTATTGCATATTTTATTTTCGTAGTCAAAGATTTTTATTATTTGAATTTTTGTTTCTTTGTAAATGTTGTGTGTTATGTTTGATTAGTTATCGTTAAAAGTACTATATACGGTGATGAGAATAAATGTCCAAAAAAGTGTTCTCGACTTTTTTTTATTATTCGTTCCACATTTTTATAAAGATTAGTATCAATCACAACATGTTTCATTTAACATATTGATATATATCGCAGTAATGATGTATTTTATTATCTCTCATGTAATTTACAAACTTAAAAATGGGAGGTGAAAGGGCCTCATAAGTGGAATAGCCTAGGGCCTCTTTTCATCTAAATCCGGTCCTGCCTGTGGTACAAAAGGGCACAGCGTTGGCCTATTGACCATCAGGACGCTAAACATTTTTAAACTGAAACTAGAAATGGGAAACTAATACTTGAATAAAGGATGCCATATTTCGAGCCATAGAAAAAATCAATAAAAAGGTGGAAAAATTTAGGAGTTATAAACATCCCATTTCATTAATACTGCAATAAAGAGATGTGATTACAGTGTGTTAAAAACAATATAGGATGGATAGGAAAGAATTAAAAAGAATTTAATTCACTCTTATTACAGAAAAATTAAGGCAAACATCCACAATAAATTAAAACTGATTAACTTTGTTTTAATTTGTATTAATAAAAATATCTTAATTACTGTAAACATTTCCTCAGTGCGAAAATATTATACACTTTTTTAAATGTTCATTTGAACTTTTAACTATGATACATATCAAAGTGAACCGCATTCGAAAGAAAATAAAATTATTCAATATATATATTTCAACATATATATTATTATTATATTATATATTGAATAATAATATATAATTAATAATAAATTATTAATATATTTTATTATTTATTATATATATATTGAATAATTTTATATTTTTTTTCAAATGTGGTTCACTTGACTTGATATCATAGTTAAAAGCTCTAATGAACATTTAAAAAAAGTGTATAATATTTTCACACTGAGGAGATTTGAACAGTAATTCAAAAGATATACGTTAATACAAATTAAAGCAAAGTTAATCTCTATATTGGTTTTCATTCAATTCCTTCTATTAGCTCACACACTCTCTATATATATCTTGTTCAAATTTTCAATCATTAAAAAAATACTTCTTATTCATCCACTCAAGTTCAAATACATTTTTTTGAACTTGTAGTGGATGACACTTGATGTTAATACAGTTTTTTCAAATATTAATTCAGTAATTAAAATTAATTAATTAATTATATATTTTTTTTTTTTTAGATTTAAGTTGTATAATATCTACTAATAGATGGCGCCAGATAAACTTAAAAAAATGAATGAAAATTATTTATAAAGGACTTTCTGCAATATAGTGAAAAAAAAAAGAAAGAATTGACTTTAAATTTTTTTTTATATTACTTGTTTTTTGATAATGTTTGTCTTAACATTCTGCAATAAGAGGATTAAATCTTTTATTTTTTTTCCTTTCCATTATATACCGATCTAACGCCCCTATAATCACACTTCTCTATTGCAAGTATTATGAGAAGTTATGAGAATCTATTCCAAGTATTACGAGAAGTTATGAATCTATTGCAAGTATTATGAGAAGTTTTTTTATATTTCTGTAAATTTATTTTAAAAAAATCTGTAATTTATTGATACGTAGTTTGCACTTAAATTGTGATTTATACTTTACTGTGATTATTATTTTATTAAAATTTAGTTTACTTTCTCAATTCCTACCATTAGTTCACATTTACCCTATATATATCTTGTTCAAATTTTCAATCGTTAATAAAATACTTTTTATTCATCCACTCAAGTTCAAATACATTTTTTGAACTTGTAGTGAATGATGCTTGATGTTAATACAGTTTTTCAAATATTAATTCATTAATTAAATTTAATTAATTAATTTTAGTATTTTTAGATTTAAGTTACATGTATCTAATAATAGATGGCGCCAGATGTAAGAGGAAAATTTCACCTTTATTTGTAAGGACTTTTTCTGCAATATAGTGGAAAAAAAGTAGGAATTGACTTTAAAAGATTTTTTTTTATCACTTCTTATTATTACATTATTCGGATTCCTCAGAAATAAAAAAGAAATTTTTTTAACGTGTAGTGAGCAATTTCTTCCACATCATAACAATGAAGATAATTATTGCAATTTTAGAACATGTTTATGTATTTAAATGGTACTTCTTATTATCCAAATTCGTTATTTTCAGTTCACTTAACTCAATGAGCAATTTTGACTAAATAAAAAATACAGACATAACAAAGAAATAAGTTCAAAATGGGAATTATAAATGCAATATGGTAGAAAACAAAAATGAACAAAAGTTTTCTGTTTACAGTTCGAGAAAAAAATGGTATGATGAAAGTACAAAAAAAATAAGGATAGTTACGTAGGATGAAGGCAGAAAGGAAGGATGGTTTTGTTTATCCTTCAGAAAAGGAAGGATAAACTAAACTTCATTTTGGTAACTAAATTTAGTCACGTTTGTTACGCCACATACTACTGTGCCCAAAAAGTAAGATCAATTTTTTTCAAAAACTCTTTTATTTATTCTTCCAAATTTATTTCATCGCCTTCAAAGTAATCCCTCCGGACACAATGCACTTATGCCAACTTTTTTTCAATCCTCAATGCATGCTAAAAAGTCTTCGGCAGGGATGGCTTTCAAAGCGCGCTTCAATTCACGTTGAATCTCTTCAATCGACTCAAAGCGGTGTCCTCGGGTGGTTTTTGAGTTTAGGGAATAGCCAGAATTCGCACGGTGTGAATACGGTGGTTGTGGAACGATATGGGTTTCATTCAAGTCACGAAGAATCAATTCAGTGCGAGCTGACGCATGCAGTGTTTTCATTACTAATCGAGATCTGACGCCCAAAAAGGAATTGACCGATGCTTTTGAAATTCCAACATCATCAGTAAGGTCTCTAATTGTAAATCGACGGTTTGCAAGCACCAAAACTTTAATTTTTGGAAGTGAGCTTCATCAGTTGAGGTTGATGGTCGACCAGAGGGCTCTTCGTCTTCAACGCGTTCTCAGCCTTTTTTTGAACTGTTTATACCACTTCTAAACATTTTTTTCCGATATAGGAATGCTCACCGAATGCCTTCTGCAACATTCTATACGTTTCCATGAACAAATTTTAATGCAAGTTCTTTGCTCAATGAATTCAGACATTTCAAAAATTGCCGGAATCCGTTTTAGCATCTCACAAAGCCAAGCGTAACTCAAACAATAATGAATAGTTTGACTTCAAACTCCACACAGATGTCAAGGACATTGCCAACAACCTAAAAAGTAAAAAGAAAAAAAAATTGAAATACCATATTCTCGGGAAATTTAAATTGAAACCTGGTCTTACTTTTGGACACAGTAGAATATAAATGTTATTTTTGCTATCCACTGTCTAATAGTGCCACTATACATTGTAGATTGTCCAATTCCCCCGAAGCAATTCAATAAAACTGTAATTGGATTTTCCATATAATTTGAAACCAAGGTGCTAAAAATTATTTTTTGTAATTTAGGTTGTGAAACTCTTATTTGTAATAATATCTGAAACGATGGTAATTTTTATTTTAAAAACAGATGTATAAATCGGCAAGATTACAAATGCAACATGGTAATAAAAAAAAAAAAAACATGATTTCTTCTAATGGTATGAGAAAAAAAAGTTCTCCGATGAAAGGACAATTAAAAAGGATAAAGGATAAAACCAAAGAAAAACAGAATAAAGACAGAAAAGGAAGGATTGTTAAGAAGCATAAAAGCAGAATGGATGGGTAGTTTTGTTTATCCTTCAGGCAGGGCCAGATTTTCCTATAAGCTAGCTAGGCTTCAGCCTAGGGCCTCAAGATCAGAGGCCTACATTCAGGTTAGCCTTAGAATTACACTATTCTAAAAACAGTAAACACTAAAATACTGAATCGAAAATAAGGAGAAATTATGAAATAAATTTATCTGAAGGAATTTGCTTTTATTCTTCAATGTATTGAATATATTTAATTTAATTTGATAGAAAATGTGATAATTTTTATTGCATATTTTATTTTCGTAGTCAAAGATTTTTATTATTTGAATTTTGTTTCTTTGTAAATGTTGTGTGTCATGTTTGATTAGTTATTGTTACAAGTACTATATATGGTGCTGAGAATAAATGTCCAAATAAGTATTCTCGACTTTTTTTAATTATTTATTATCTGTGCCACATTTTTTTTATAAAGATTAGTACCAATCACAATATGTTTCATTTAACACATTGATGTTTCATTTAACACATTTACAAACTTAAAAATGGGAGGTGAAAGAGCCTCAGAAATGAAATTGCCTTGGGCTTCTTTTCATCTAAATCCGGCCCTGCCTTTAGGGATAAATTAAACTTCAGTTCAGTTCTTAAACTTAGTCACGTCAGTTTTGGCAAATATATGAATGTTACTTTTGCTATCTACTGTCTAATAGTGCTACTATCCATTGTTCATTGTTCAATCAACTCGACACAATTCAATTAAATTACAGTAATGTCTTTATGTCAAAAGGTATGGAATTCATTTGTAGATCATATTTCTAGCATTAAAAATTCTGAAATTGTAATACATATTTGGAAAAGTATTACAGTAAACTTATTGCATTTATTTAATAAAGGATACAGCTCCTTTAATAAAAATAAGTTAACCTGTTCGATGTATTAATAATCGTGGAATTGCTTCCATATTTTGTAATATATGTCACATTTTTATAACGTTAATCTATCACATGACTTATCATGCACTTGATTGAATAAGTAACTAAATTTTCTTTTAATTCATATATTTTACTGTGGCATAAATGCTTTTAACAGCAGAAGTTCATTTGAAATTCTGACGATATAATTCTAAGAGTTTTTACACTACAGTGTAATTCATGTTGTACAACTTCTGTTGTATGTCACATTTAGCATATGATTCAAAAGCATAAGCTGTGTAATATATGCAATGACGAGGAAATTTATCAAGAAGAATCACAGATTTAATTTTAAACACCATCAAGAATCACATCTGGATTATGATGTGTTATTATCATGATGTAAATTAATTTATGGAATTCCTCACAAGGGAATTTATTAAGGAGAATCACAAATTTTATTTCAAAAAACTGCATGAATCTCCTCTGGGTGATAATGTTTTAAAGATTCATTAATCTTATTAATTTCCCAGATATTTATTTCAAAAACCACCAAGGATCACATCTGGTTTATGATGTTTAATTATGATGATGTAAATTAATTTGTGCAATTCCACACTAGTGAATATAACAAGAAGAATCCCAGATTTTATTTAAAAAAACTGCACAAATCGCATCTGGTTGATAATATTTCAGAGATTCATTAATCTTATTAATTTTCCTGATATTTATTCCAAAAATCATCAAGAATCACATCTGAATTATAATGTGTAATTACAACGATGTAAATTAATTTGTTTAAATTCCACGCTAGTGAATTTATCAACAGGTGTCACAGATTTTTATTCCAAAAATTTTCAAGAATCACATCTGGCTTACGTAGTGAAATTATAATACACATAAATTTCAGTAATTCCACATAAGGGAATTTATTAAGATTCACAGATTTTATTTCAAATAACTGCATGAATCGCATCTGGTTGATAATATTTTAGAGATTCATTAATCATATTAATTTTCCTGATATTTATTCAAAAATCATCAAGAATCACATCTGAATTATAATGTGTAATTACAATGATGTAAATTAATTTGTTTAAATTCCACGCTAGTGAATTTATCAAGAAGTGTCACAGATTTTATTCCAAAAATTTTCAAGAATCACATCTGGCTTACGTAGTGAAATTATAATACACATAAATTTCAGTAATTCCACATAAGGGAATTTATTAAGATTCACAGATTTTATTTCAAATAACTGCATGAATCGCATCTGGTTGATAATATTTTAGAGATTCATTAATCTTATTAATTTTCCTGATATTTATTCCAAAAATCATCAAGAATCACATCTGAATTATAATGTGTAATTACAATGATGTAAATTAATTTGTTTAAATTCCACGCTAGTGAATTTATCAAGAAGTGTCACAGATTTTATTCCAAAAATTTTCAAGAATCACATCTGGCTTACGTAGTGAATTTATAATACACATAAATTTCAGTAATTCCACATAAGGGAATTTATTAAGATTCACAGATTTTATTTCAAATAACTGAATGAATCGCATCTGGTTGATAATATTTTAGAGATTCATTAATCTTATTAATTTTCCTGATATTTATTCCAAAAAGATTCACATCTGAATTATAATGTGTAATTACAACGATGTAAATTAATTTGTTTAAATTCCACGCTAGTGAATTTATCAAGAAGTGTCACAGATTTTATTCCAAAAATTTTCAAGAATCACATCTGGCTTACGTAGGGAAATTATAATACAAATATATTTCAGTAATTCCACATACGGGAATTTATTAAGATTTGCAGATTTTATTTCAAATAACTGAATGAATCGCATCTGGTTGATTATATTTCAGAGATTCATTAATCTTATTAATTTTCCTGATATTTATTCCAAAAATCATCAAGAATCACATCTGAATTATAATGTGTAATTACAATGATGTAAATTAATTTGTTTAAATTCCACGCTAGTGAATTTATCAAGAAGTGTCACAGATTTTATTCCAAAAATTTTCAAGAATCACATCTGGCTTACGTAGTGAAATTATAATACACATAAATTTCAGTAATTCCACATAAGGGAATTTATTAAGATTCACAGATTTTATTTCAAATAACTGAATGAATCGCATCTGGTTGATAATATTTTAGAGATTCATTAATCTTATTAATTTTCCTGATATTTATTCCAAAAATCATCAAGAATCACATCTGAATTATAATGTGTAATTACAACGATGTAAATTAATTTGTTTAAATTCCACGCTAGTGAATTTATCAAGAAGTGTCACAGATTTTATTCCAAAAATTTTCAAGAATCACATCTGGCTTACGTAGGGAAATTATAATACAAATATATTTCAGTAATTCCACATAAGGGAATTTATTAAGATTTGCAGATTTTATTTCAAATAACTGCATGAATCGCATCTGGTTGATTATATTTCAAAGATTCATTAATCTTATTAATTTTCCTGATATTTATTCCAAAAATCATCAAGAATCACATCTGAATTATAATGTGTAATTACAACGATGTAAATTAATTTGTTTAAATTCCACGCTAGTGAATTTATCAAGAAGTGTCACAGATTTTATTCCAAAAATTTTCAAGAATCACATCTGGCTTACGTAGGGAAATTATAATACAAATAAATTTCAGTAATTCCACATACGGGAATTTATTAAGATTTGCAGATTTTATTTCAAATAACTGCATGAATCGCATCTGGTTTATAATATTTTAGAGATTCATTAATCTTATTAATTTACAATATATATATATATTTCATTTATTTTTGAGTAACGATTGTTTCTTTGACTTGCATTTTCTTAGTTATTTTTATATTCCCCTTATAAAGACAAAAACTTAAAGACCATTCTTTGGAGAACTTTTCGTAACTCTGTTTAAAGATACCTTTTCTTTACATTTAATGAACAATAAAGAAAAAAAAATGTTTTTCATTGCTGTTGTTCCCCATGTTTTACGCTACTGTTTTTCCCACACCTTCACTACGCTCCGAGCTATTATATTTCCTTATTTCAATTTCTTTTTTTTCCCCACGAAACCTGTTTACAGATTCAGAAAATTCCAAGAAGTGATTAAACTTTTTTATATATGTGAAATAATCAATCTTCTTTTTATTTCTGACGACTCGTTTAAAAAATCGAACGAAACATTTATTTTTTTTTTTTTTTATTTTTAGTGATAATCGATCAAACTGACAAGCAGTGAACACTTGAAGCGCCTTCAATTCAAATTTGTCAAACATCAATTCATTTCTTGAAATATCAATTTGTTTTAACAAAATGCGTGCTGTTTTCGTTTTGTTGCTGTTGATGATCTGTTCCTATTCGTAGGGCCTGAATGGCCGAGAGGCTGGCGCTCGTTGCCACAGGTTTCGGGTTCGAGTCCCGGTGGTACCATGGATGTTTTTAGAGGTTAGGAAATCACTTTAAACTGTAGGTCCTGGTCTGTTAAACCCTCGTGCGCAGAAGATGACCGTAGAGCGACAAACTAAACCAAATCTATTCGTATCGTTGCTATTTCAACTCAATTCGCTGCCTTTGTGTTACTTTTGTTCGTGAAACAATTTATCTAAAATAATGAACTCATCATTATCCTCCTTAATAAAATGCTTTCGCATCTGCACTATCAAACTAGTTAACATTTTTAACCATTTTTTATATACATTACGATTGGTTTGTGCATGTCATTATGATTGGTTTGGTTTGGTTTGTTGCTCTGTGGTCATCTTATACACACGAGAGCTAAGCAGACAGGGACCTACAGTTTAAAGTGGATTCCGAACAACTACAAACATCTATGTCACCGCCAGGACTCGAACCCGAAACCTGTGGTACCGAACACCAGAGGATGTCATTATGAGGTAAAGCGATGATACCCCATATCGATGGTTTGGTTTGTCGATCTACGGTCATTTTGTGCACACTTTATGCTAATTAGACCAGGATCTATAGTTTAGCTTGGACTCCGAACCACTAACAAATATCCATGCCACCGTCAGGATTCGGACCTGAAGCCTGTGGTTCCAAAGGCCAGAGCACTAGCCAATTGGTCATCAGGCCTCCGCCATTTTGGTGGAGCGTCTCGTATAAGTTTCGACCAGCATCTGAAAAATGTTAGAGCTTATAGTTACTGAGTTACTTAGAGTTAATTAGAGTTACTTAGTTATTGCTTCCTAGTGGACTTTCAAGAGTAATTCTCCCAAATTTGAGTATCACATCGGCCAAAGGCGTACGTGATCAGTAGCAATGGCTGCAACATGCGTGCACACACACACACACACACACACATATACACTCAAGAGCCAAAACATTATGACCACCTGTCAATAACGAGTTGGCCCACCTTTGGCGCGCAACACAGCTTCAACCCGCCTTGGCATGGATGCCACAAGTCCTTGGTAGATGGCCGGAGACAGATTGTACCAGATGTTTAAGCAACGGCCACGCAAATCAGAGATATTGCGAATTGGTGGACTTTGAACTCTGAGATGCCGTACCAGGACCTCCCAAATGTATTCTATCGGATTGCGATCCGGTGAGTTAGGCGGCCAGGACATTAACTGGAATTCAGCATCATATTCCTGGAACCACTCCAACACAATTTTAGCCTTGTGACAAGGAGCGTTGTCCTGTTGGAACATTCCATTTCCAGCTGGAAAAACAGAGGCCATGTAAGGGTGCAAATGGTCCGCAATGATGTTCAGATACCCTGTAGCATTCATGGTCTGCTCTACCACAACCACGGGTCCCAGAGACGCCCAAGAGAACGTCCCTCAAAGCATAATACCGCCACCACAGGCCTGTGTATGACCTACTGCACATTGAGGGAGCAACTGTTCGCCTGGAAGACGGCGTATCCTGACACGGCCATCGGCGCGATGAATAACAAACCGTTCGTCTGACCAGGTAACTCTCTCCCGCTGATCCATGGATCAGTCACGATGTTCCTGGGCGCAGTTGGCGATGACGCTTGGTCAGCAAAGGCGCACGAGTGGGACGTTTGCTGCGTAGCCCCATATTCAACAGTGTCCGCTGAACAGTGTGCTCTTCTTGGCTCTGCATTGTATTGGGCTGTCAGCTGAGCCACTGTCTGGCTCCGGTTTTGCTTCACCATGCGAGACAGTCTCCGACGACCTTTTTCTTTGATAGCGTGTGGACGTCCAACACCATGGAGTCTACTGCTGGTTTCACCGTCATTCATCCACTTTGCATAAGTACTAACAACTGTAGATCGCGAACAACCCACGAGTCGTGCAGTTTCGGAAATACTTGTTCGAGCTTTCGAGCCATTACAATCTGCCCTCTATCAAAGTCGCTTAGTTCCGCAGCCTTTCCCATCACACACAGAAGTAAGTGAAAGAATGATTCTTCAGACTCTCCAGCAGCAGTTAAATACCACTTCCACCTGATCATGTGCCTTCCACGTCATCCAGGCGAGTCCATTGCAAAATGTTGGGGTGGTCATAAGGTTTTGGCTCTTGAGTGTATATATATAATGATAAAGCTATCCTTAAGCTTCAGGTTCCAATCATGGTGATGGCTTGGATGTTTGTTAGTTGTTTGGAATCCTCGTTAATCTGTAGGTCCCGGTCAAATTAGCCTAAAGTGTGAAAAAAAATGTACCATAGAACGACAAACCAAACCAAACCTCAAAATGTTCTGACTTCCTTTGGTTTAATAATTTCTTGCGGATTTTACGGATTTCTTGGACAACACGTTTTAACACCCTGCCATTGTATATTCTGTTCAAAGTCTAGTATTCTTTTATGATCTGACAATTTATTTTTAAGAAGTCTGAATATGAAGCACTGCAGAATTTCTTGCATTGCGAATCTTATGATAATTTTGTTATACAATTATACAATTTGCATTTAGAGAACATGGTAGCAACTTTTGGCGTGTAAAATGGTCGTGTTTCTAATTCCCCTTTGCTAATCCTCCTTTGTTTTTTGTAATGTGTTCTTTTATATATATTAAACAGAGATAGATATCGTGTGCCACGAACATCCCACAGATGGGCGATGAGATGAGGACTTTGCATTCCAGGAAGACATTTAGGGGCAATAGTCCCACATTTGGTAGTCCACGATTTGAAAATAATTCAATGTATCCAGATGAGTAGTGTCTTCAATGCTTTCGTCTGGTTTAAATGTCAAGAAATTACTATACCGTAGTTCTGTGTCAAGAATTACACTATCGCAATATAGTGAACCGCAACCTTTTTTGTCAATAAGGGTGCAATATAAATTCAAAAGTTTTGAAAAAAAAAAACAACTTCAAAATATTACAGGTTTTATCTCAAGTTATATGTTTAGATATAATTAAATTAAAAGTGCAACACAAACAATGACAAATAAAAATATCTGAATCAATGTGACATCTTATGTTGTAAGTCGTCCGCCAATTTGTTATAATTGAAAGTATAATTAAAACTAAATGTTCTTAAATAGTTATCTAAATTAGAATTTATGAGATTTCATCGATATTTCACTTTTAAATATATTACATTTGAAAATATTATGTACTTTCGCACATAATATTTCATAAGGTTTCATTTCAAGAAACATAATTAGATATACTTAAATTATAAGTGCAGAACATACAAAAACAAATAAAAAAAGCTAAAGCAATGTGACACCTTACATTGTAAATATTCTGCCTATTTGTTATAATTGAAAGTATAATTAGAATTGCGTGTTATCAAACATTTCTAAATTATAATTTATGTGATTCATTGATATTTTAATTTTAAATATATTACATTTGAAAATAGACTTTGACAATTATGCGTAGTTGCAAAATATGAACAAATTATTAGTGCACATCTTAAAATAGAATATTTATCTTTATGAGCTAAATTCCAAAACATGTAAATGTTATCATTATGACGTGATTTTAAAACGACACCGTTTTGTAGATTTATTACCCATTAAATTATAGATATTGTTTCCGAGAGCAGAATTTTTCTTTCCGTTGATTAATTTTTTTCATATCCTTGACCGTTTGTTATTGATTAATAAACGTTATTATTAAACGTCCTTGAACGATTATTATTGATTGATTTTTTAAATTTCTTTCGCGGGCTAATAATTATATAACTAAATAATTAATTGTAAAATAAATAATAAATAATGTAAAATTGTTCAAAAGATCGTCTACTGAAAGCAGCATTTTTATTTCAAGGTGAAAATGAAATTTTTTTCAGAAAAGAAAATTGTTTGGAATTCTGTAGTTTTTTTTTTGTTGTTGTTGTTTTTAAAATCGTCGTTATTTGTTTTGTTTTTATATTAAATTATAAATTTAAAATAATCGGTTGGGCAGATAAAAAGGCTACCCATATATGTCTATCGCCCTTTTATTTCTAATTCTAGTATTCCGTTTCAAATGACTAATCTCATAATATTTACCAAAAGCAGCAGATGTATTATCAGACGACACGATAAACGGATTAACAAAAAGTATTACGACAGGTTTTAATTTTGTAAAAGAAAATGCTTCTGAAAAATTCTCCGTAATTTTTATATATGGTGATGTATTAAATGTTTTGTTAACCAATTTTTCAATACTATGTTTCACATTTGGAAAATGCGTTAACAAATTTTTTATTAAATGTGATTTCAGTAATGGATGTTGAGTTTTACGGCCTGATAGCCGAATGACTAATCCCTGTCTAATATGACTGTAGGGCGTAGGGCTGACGACCCTACCCTGTAAAAAGGAAACAACTCCTGTCTCGAAATCTGCCAATAGGCGGAAGGCCTCGGCCCACCATTGAAGAAGAAATTTAGTTTTAAACATATTTACTGCACTAACTAATCTATTAGCAATTACTGTTTTTTTTTTTCTTTCTAAGTTTATTTATAATTCCTTTAACTAGGTCGAAACATCGATTAAAAATCTATCTATCAAGTCTATCAACCAATCATTGTTTTCTAGTTGCTTGTAATATTCACCCTTTGATAAAAGCAATTATTATTATTATTTTGGGGCTGGTTGATAAAGGGTGATAAGATGATATGGTCACTAATACTGAATAATATCGAAGCTAGTCTTCAGCACGATAACATACTACCGAATGTGTCAGCAGAGAGAATCTTTCTAATTGCCTTGATTGACCTTGATTGCTTGTTGCTGACGCTGAATTTGCCCTATTATATTGTACGGGTGATATGGTTATTGGCCTCAGTATCTGTGTAATATAGCGAGGGCACATAAAAACTCACTAATTTGCACATAAGAAAGCCAACTAATTTGCCTGCCCATGGTTTAAACCATTTTTGACAACTTTATTCACCTGGTACATGTTCCGCATAAATTTATACAAGAGTTGAATAAACTTCAACTGCATTTTTATTTCATTTAAACCAGAAATATAAAATTTCCGCAAATGTACTGGTTTTTTCCCCCTTCAATAATCAACATGTTTAAAGTCAAAAAACTATATTTTTCCATATTTCAACGAAATAACACATGGCAAATTGAAAGCCTAATGACAGTTGTTTGACAATTCATTTGGCAACAATACTAGTCTAATTCGTTTGAATAGAATACTAGTAACGCCATCTATTAGAAAACTACACGAATTAAGATTGATATCTGAAATGTTCCATCCTTATTTAGTAAGTTAGAAGACCGACGGGAACTGGATCATGTGTATTTTGGGGCAAGAAGTTACAGGTTCGATTTCTGTTCGATTAATTGGGATCACATATTATTATAGACTGACACATTCCATGGAAAAACTGCCTGTTGTAGTGCAACAGACATTCCAACGTGCACCCCTGTTAGAGGTAAATATGCTGCATATTCTTAATATCAGTAGTGAATAAAAAAGCTACAAAACACAATTAAATTAACATGTGTAAATTGATAAAGAATTACGTACCAAATTATTGAAAATTCCACATAATTTTTCATTTAGAAAAAATCACTGAGCTAAGATACTTTTTCCATGGCTTCATTTTATCTGAATAGTCATATTCAATCGCTTGAATCCCTTTGATAAAGTTAAAAATATATCTATCCTCCACTGCTTATTATTGTTGTTTGTCTTCAAAGGGCGCATATTGTTTTCAACATCTAATCCGATAAACCCACTGATATGTTGACAACCCTACTCACCTACTACATTTTGGCGAATCAAACCTGAGGACGAAAGAGATGTAGATAATAGAGAGTTTTTGCATACCGTACGTTAGTTACCGTAGGAAGTCCGTCACCTTTTTCTCCCTAGCGCGCATGCTCATATGAAACTGCGCATGCGCGCTAGGGAAAAAGCTAACGGACGTCCTTACGGTAACTAACGTACGGTATCAAAAACTCTCTAATGTCTTCGAGAGGACTTTTAGGTGGCTTTGTTTACGATAAGAAATTCTTAAAAAATCTCCCCTCTTTCCTTCTCAGTCCGTGTGAGGCACTTTGTCATAACTTTCCCCTAATTTTCTTTGCGTTTTTAAAAGCAGTATTTGGAATGACATTTATCCAATTGCTTCCGGTGTCTAGTGCAGTGGTTCTCAAAAGGTGCTCCAGAACGCACTGGTACGCCGTAAAAGATTTACAGGTGTACCCTGTTGTATTCCAGTAAAATATGTGCTGAGATATAAAAATAAATATAGTTACTTTTTTTTTTACCTTATTGGTTTTCCCATTCAAAACTTTCATTATAAACACTTAACTTTTGTGTGCGTTTTTTTTCTTTCACATAAACAGACGCCAAACAGCAATAATGCGCCAAAGAAGGTTTCCGAGAAACTAGGGTACTAATTTCCATTGTTGCTTAGTAGCAGAGTCTATGTGATTGTCAATGTTGAAAAAAATTAAATTGCAGCCTCTGAGACTCTGCCATCTGTAAATAATATTCTGTGGAATTGACCATCTGAATATAAAATTGCGAGAACTTTAGTAGCGAATCCATATTTCTCAAGAAATTGGTATATAGTGTGGCAACATTATTTGTAGGTTTTTAAATGCTCCCCGACTTCAAAAAGTTTGAGAACCATTAGTCTGGTGGAAGTGAAGATCTGAGGTTGGCGTAGCGGTTGTGGACCTCCTTGCAGTTAGCTGCAAATAGAGGCTATTTGTCGCACACTAACAATGGAATGAATACTAGATATTCTTTGACTTCCTTCTAGAATCTGACTCCAATCTTAGCAATGTAATACAATCTATTAATTATAAAAGTGCATTCAATCATCATACAACTTAGAATTCACTCTAGTCCGCTTCTATTCGTCCAATGACTCCTCCTCGTAATTCTTCATATTAATGATGGCGAGTACTCACGTTTAACACAACACATTTTCAAAATTTTAACCACGTTTTTAAGGCTTGTTTTGGGCCCCGTATTCAGTGACGTTAAACGACATCAAAACAATTAATTTTTATTACATATTCTGATGTAGCATATATGTATATAACTTAATTCGAGTGCAATCGTAATTTCTCCTGAATTTTGCTTACTTTTTGAATATTAATAACAAAAGTACATTCAATCATCATGCAACTTAGAATTCACTCTAGCCTGCTTCTATTCGTCTAATGGCTCGACATCGTAATTCTTCAGATTGATGATGACCGGTACTATACTATGCCAGTGTATTACATATCTTACTACAATAGAGTCTTTAGAGTACAGTACTACAACGAAATAGCTGGTGGTGGATGACTCGCTGGAGTTTCGAATTCGGCGAGCTTGGTTCGAAACCTGTCTTAAATGCCAAACCTTAAGTTCCCTGGCTGTTCCGCTCATGCAGGTAAACCTTAGTTCTGGCGTTCTCACCGAGGCGAGAAGCGTTTAAGCGACAAGAGTTGACCAATCACTAGCCTCACTGCTTTCGCCTGAAACCGGTTTGAAATGCCCCGCTTCGAGTTGACCAGCTTTCAACTCGAAGAGAAACTCACTAGGCGTAATGCTATTTCTGGCGTTTCGCTGTGAAGAGGTCGAAAAATTTTCTTGCCTGCCGCATGTCACGTCGTCGCCTGTCGCCTCGGTGGGAAGGAGCCTTAAGTATTCGTTACGTTGGCAGGATACTTATGAAACAGTTACTGATTTGAGAGCAATAACATTTACTGCAGCTGAGTCATATTTGCTACTCTGTAAAAAAATTCGAAAATATTGGATGCAATATTTTTCTGTTATTTGAACGTCATATTGAAAAAAGCCTGAACGTGTTTCACCTGCTATTCTTTCAATTAAAGTAGTGGTTCTCAAACTTTTGAAGTCCTACAAATAATTGAAGACGCACAATACAAATTTCTGAGAAATATGTTATAATATTTAAAATAAAATATTACTGAAAAAAAATAATGCTATAAAAAAAATTAAATTAACCGCTCCTTAAGTTTATTTATTCTTGTGTTTATGAGAAACATGGGTCTGAAGTGTCCTAGCGATGTTTTCAATGTTGGGCATATATTTGAAAGGTAAACTTTCGTTTCCTCGTTAATACATTGAAGATTTCCTCTTTTTTCTACTTAATTCGGTGAAGGTAGAAAATCTGAATTCACATATATGTGACATTGAAAATTGTAGTAAAATTTTCAAAGCTTTTTAGATATTGACACTTCTTCTTTTAAAGAAATCCATAAGATTTCAAGAGACAATTCCTTATGTTTAATCCTCAATCCACGATCAGTGGATATAACTACTAGTTCTTCTTCAGTTATACTTAGATGATCAACTCCATAGTTACTTACAAACGATGCAGTATCGTAGGTTGCAATGGAAATTTTTGTAACATAGGAAATCACATTAGATTCTAGTAGCTAACTGATTAATATGTATTAATAATATTGCATTCTAAAGCCAACATGGAAGCTACCACTCCTAGATTCACTGTAAGATTCTTTGGCGCATTATCGCTGTTTGGCTCCTGAGTAAGAGAAAAAAAGTCAATCAGAATTTTTATATCTGGGCACATATTTCTCTGAAATATTACAGGGCGCACACGGAAATCCAAGACGCAACAGTGCACCCTGGCTCACCCTTTGATAACCATTGACCTAAAATCAAAATTATCGCTAATTGGTACTGTGCAAAAGTAGAAAAGACAATCAGAAAGTTTCGTTGTGTTTATAATGAAAGCTGTCTTTTGAAAGGAAAAATGACAATAAACTGAGTAACTATATTTATTTTTATATATGGATACATATTTCTCTGGAATACCACAGGGAAATCTTCTAGGATGCACCAGTGCACCTTGGCACACCCTTTGAGAACCACTGCCTAAAAATCAAAATTATCGCTGTTTCACACTAAATAAAAAGAAGAAAAAAATCAGAAAATTTAGTTGTTTATAATGAAAGTTGTCTTTAAATGGGAAAAATGAGAATAAAAAGAATAACTATATTTATTTTTATATCTGGACACATATTTCTGTGAAATACCATAGGAAATCTTCTAGGATGCACCAGTGCACCCTGCCACACCCTTTGAGAACCACTGACCTAAAATCAAAATTATCGCACTGAGGGGCACTTATTTGCACTGAGTAAAAGAAAAAAAAAAGACAATCAGAAAAGTTAGTTGTTTCTAATGAAAGCTGTCTTTGAACGGGAAAACTGACAGCAAAAGAAGAAATATATTTATTTTTAAATTTTGACACATATTTCTCTGGAATACCACAAGGCGCACATGGAAAACTTCTAGGACGCACTAGTGCACTCTGGCGCATCCTTTGAGAACCATCCACCTAAAATCAAAATTGTAGCTGTTTGGCACTGAGTAAAAGGAGAAAAAAAGACCATCAGATAGTTTAATTCCTTATAATGAAAGCTGCCTTTGTACGGAGAAAAAAAAAACTATATTTATTTTTATATCTGGGGTCATATTTCTCTGGAATACCACAGAGCGCACATGGAAATCTTCTAGGACACGTCAGTGCCCCTGACGCACCCTTTGAGAACCACTGACCTAACATCAAAATTATCGTTGTTTGCCATCGAATAAAAAGAAGAAAAAAAGACAAACAGAAAGTTTAGTTGTTTACAATGAAAGCTGTCTTTGAACGGTAAAACTGACAATAAACTGAGTAACTATATTTATTTTTATATATGGACACAACGGACTTTTTTACATCATGCCCCTGACGCACCCTCTTTGAGAACCATTGACCTAACATCAAAATTATCGTTGTTTGCCATCGAATAAAAAGAGAAAAAAAAGACAATCAGAAAGTTTAGTTGTTTACAATGAAAGCTTCTTTGAACGGTAAAACTGACAATAAACTGAGTAACAGTTCACCCCACATGGCACACCCTTTGAGAGCTACTGACCTAAAATCAAAATTATCGCTGTTTGGGACTGAGTAAAAAAAAGAAGACAATCAGGAAGTTTAGGTGTTTATAAAGAAAGCTGTCTTTGAACAGGAAAACTGACAATGAAGAGAAACTATATTTATTTTTATATATGGACACATATTTCTCTGAATACCACAGGGAAATCTTCTAGGATGCACCAGTGCACCCTGGCACACCCTTTGAGAACCACTGACCTAAAATCAAAATTATCGCTGTTTGGCCCTGAGTAAAAGAAGAAAAAAAGACAATCAGAAAGTTTAGTTGTTTATAATGAAAGTTGTCTTTGAATAGGAAAACTGATAATAAAAAGAGTAACTATATTTATTTTCATAATCGGACACATATTTCTATGGAATATCACACGGTACGCATGAAAATCTTCTAGGACGCACCAGTGCACCCTGGTGTACCCTTTGAGAACCACTGACCTAAATTCAAAATTATCGCTGTTTGGTGCTGGTAAAAAGAAGAAAAAAAAAAAACAATCAGAAAGTTTAGTTGTTTATAATGAAAGCTGTCTATGAACTGAAAAACTGACAATAAAAGATATTGCTATATTTTTATATATGGACACATGTTTCCCTGTAATGCGACAGGACGCATATGGGCATCTTCTAGGGCCCACCAGTGCATCCTTTGAGAACCACTGACCTTAAATAAACTAGCTTTCTCTTTAAAATTACACCAGCTGCCTGTGGTGGATAATATTGCCTAATGAAAATGTTTAAATTCCCTTCTTTGTCTAAGTTGCATAACTTTTTTCCTTCTTTGTCTTCTGAAATCAGCTATTCCATTACTATCACGATTATAATTATCGTTTCGAAAAATAAAGTTTCAGAGCGAAGAATTTCAGTGACTACAGAAAAGAACACGGATAACAAACAATGAGAATTACGTTATTCTAAAATTCCTTTTTTTTCTTCTGAAACAAAAAGAAAATGTGGTGAACTATTCCACATGCTTCAACTTCTGATTTTCTTTGTTTTCTGGCTTCCTATCTTGAAACAAGCATCCGTCAAGGAGTTGGAAATAGATCAACTCTACTGAAATGCAGTGACATTTAAACAGCTTGCATTTTTATCCCTGTGGCCTAATTAAACAAGGAAAAGAAGTTTTCTCAGATTGCTTAGTTGTTTTTTATTAAATGATTGATTACATTTGACAAAATCACTTTCTTTGATACGCTCTGAATGATAAATAGACTCCTAACTAAATATGAAGTTATTTATCAACTTCCATAAAACATGTGGTCATTAGGTTGCTAAAGAATGCTGTGTTATGCGAATCCGTGTTATATGAAAAAAAAAGAGTACAAAAAGACAGGGCCCAAAAGTTTAAACAAAATATTTCATTTTTATAACTATGCAAAATACACACTTCGAAAGTATTGCATATTAGTTATTTCATATTTAACAGTATCGTAAAAGTGACGTGTTATAAGAAAATTTTACCCAAATCTCAAACCATATTCAATTAAAAACACTATTGGAATGTGTAATATAAAAACTGCCTGTATTAAACAATGTCACATTTTACCCATTTTTATGCGACTTTTATAGTATTAAAATATATTATTTAAAAAATAAATAAGCATTAAAAAATATAAAATATTGTTTAAAAAAATAAATGAGCATTAAAGTATAAAATATTTTTTTTAAAAAATAAATGAGCATTAGAGTATAAAATATTTTTTATACTTTATAATTCTGTATTCTATTACAGATTTTTTGTTCAGTTATTGCATTTTATAGCACTAATTCCAGAGGAATATTCCAAAAAGTATTATTGTCCCGAACTGCATTCTCTTTACATAAGTAGAGAAATAGTTAGGGATAAATTATATGATCTATACATATCTTTTCTTCTACAATGGAGCAACAGCTCCTTGGTGGGCAAGATCGTCTGCCTACTGGCAGATTCTGAAACATGAGATGTTTTTCTTTTTACGGGGTAGGGCTGTCAGTCCTACGCCCAACCCTCTACAGTCATATTAGATGGGGAACTACTGTCTAAAGTGGATTTTGAACCACAACAAACATTAATGGCTCCTCTGGGACTCGAACTGAAACCTGTTTCACCAACCGTCAGAGCGCTAGTATACGTATCTTTTACTTATTTCAAATATTAAATTGGTACATTCAGAAGCTGTACTGTTCCGTGACGTTTAACTTAACTATTTTACTGAATTTCTGAAGACGGTTTCATAAATTTTCCTAAAGAATATCTTTAATTAAAAAAGATTAGAATTATGTCCGTTTCGTGGTAAAAAAATAATTATAATAATAATAATAACTACCACTTTTTTTTAAAAATAATAGAAGGAAGATAATTATTTAAATTGCGAATAATTCGTTTGTATCAATTTATTTTTATATTATTGCATACATAAATAATGTTCTTTCTTCACCTACAATATATTCTAGCAATTATTCTTTTTTATGCTATTATTTTCGAATGCCGAATGCTTTGACCTGACTCATTAACCACGAGTACGGCTGGCCCCTAGCAGATTCAGCGTTACCGAGGGGAACTGCTACGATGCATCCACAACTTTGAATGAACTTCCTCAGTGATTGAGTTTAGAGGATTTGTACCTTCCCATCGATGCAGCAACTCTCCGGCTTACGGATTTAACGTTCATAGATATAGAGGCTTTCGGGTCGTCTTCACCTGATTTCAAACTGTCATGTTGACATGTTTGCCCAGATGTATGTGTTAGAATTTATAATTGGAATGGTTACACGTGTTTTCATGTTGACTACTGATTAAATGCGTTGGAGTTTGTCCTTGTCGAAAATAACATCTGACGAACTGGCTAAATGTGAAATGTCACTGAACTTGACTATTTTGTCAATGAACTTGACTATGGGGAAAAGAGTGACCAATTAGATTGGGAGAACTGGTCACTGGGACCAAATTCATTCTGAGCAATATACAAGAAAGTTTTGTGATATGGGTATGAGGACTTTTTTAGACCTTTTGATTTTTTTTTTTTTTTAATAGAAGAAAGTGTCATAATTTTTTTAATAGAAGAAAGTGGAGACATTGCAAATATTAACATCACTGTTAATTTAACTACATTGCCCAGAATTAGCAGTCTACTCCCATTGACAAAATTACCTGTTACTTTTAACATTGGTGCTCGACGTCGACGCTAGATGGCGTTAGGAAATGACTACTTTTTTGTCAACGTAGTTGAATACAACTCTTTGGATAGGTAAAAGCATTTTAACAGTTGATTTCAACAGTTATTTAGCGGTGCTTCGGCGCTAGGTGACGTTTAACGCCAATCTACTCAACTCTTCGGATAGCAAGGATTTGATACAAGCAGTTGATTTTAACATCTGTTAAAAAAATTCAACTCTTTGACAGGAAAGGCTATTTAGCGTATCCCCCTGAGTTGCGTTAAATTTAACTCAAGTTAAATTCTAGTCTCATACTCACAAACTCTACATGATTTCAGCATATTTAAAAATCTGAAACATTCTTATGTAACATTCTTCTCTTAATAACTATCAAACAATGGAATTGTTTAATAGTTATTATTTATTCATTTATTGTTTGAGCTTTTTTCATATTTTATTATTTTTAAAAGCTTTTGCATGATTAAATTACAATATATATTACAATGAATGTTTTGCAAATGACATTGCTCTGATCCTTTAATGATATAGGTTGAGATGATATCATATAATACGTATAAGATGCCATATTATATAATGCATATATTTTTTCTTGATTCTAATTCATCAATTTTATTAAATTTTTTATCAACAAAATTTGTTGAAATAAAGAATGTTAACTAAAAGTGAGCGATGATTCTTCTTTGTTGTTGTGACCAATCCTCAATGTCCTGCAGCGCGGGACGGACATCCCATGAGTGATCTACTCATGAATGGAGGGAAAGGGGGTAGCTTCTGTTGTGATAGAGCACCCGTAGGTAGAAGTCTGACTTTTGCTCCTTGACGCTCTTACAGTCATATGAGACCGGGACCTACGGCTTAAAGTGGATTCCGAACCACTACAAACATCCATGGAACAGCCGGGACTCGAACCCGAAACCTGTGGTACAGAGGTGGACGAAGAGAAACCTGTGGTACAGCGGTAACTCGACCATTCAGGCCCATTCTTCTTTGTTAGTAATAATTAAGAAATATTGGACAAA
Source organism: Caerostris extrusa (assembly GCA_021605095.1). NCBI lineage: Eukaryota > Metazoa > Arthropoda > Arachnida > Araneae > Araneidae > Caerostris > Caerostris extrusa. The sequence continues at coordinate 36,874 of BPLR01011503.1, read as the reverse complement.
AAATTAAAGAGACGTCTATTCAGCGAAGACGTCTAGTCGTTTCTGCATCAACGTAAAGCTTCAAGGCATGGAGGAGACCTATCTTAACATGCTGGCCCCAACTTATGGTATTGATATGAAGATGGTATTGGAAAACTCGTTCACAGATATGATAAATATCTCAGTCTTCACGGTGACTATGGGGAAAAGTAACATTGATTGCACTGGACACCTGGTAATAAAACCATTTTTTATTCATACTTGTCTTTGTTTATTACCCCTTTCAAAGATTAAAATTAACCGTTAATTTATATTAGTATTAGCGATTAATGCGGTTAACGAAAATTAATCTTTTTCTCATCTCTAGAAACCAAGAAGGCCGATAAAGAGCTCGTTAACATGGCTGCCAAGAATGATTCTCCAGTCAAGTAAGATTTCCACATCGTCATTTGCTTCTTACCGAAAGAAGAAAATAGGATTGGAGAAAAGAATTATGGTTGGAGAAGATTCATTGGAGAAAGAATTATGATTGCAATTGTTTGGACAACACACTATCAGGACAACCATTCCATGACAATACACTATCATATACTACTGTGGTAGGCAAACAGCATTTTGCACAATTTCAATGGGAAGTGTTTGATCACCCGGCCTACAGCCTAGACCTAGCATCGAGTGACTGTAGCTCATTCGAGAACAGAAGAGACGTCCAGAAAGGCAACTTTTCTGCACCAACGAAGAGCTTCAATACACTAAGGTTTGGTTTGGTTTGTCGCTCTACGGTCATTTTTTGCACACTGTAAGCTTATTAGACCTGGACCTACAATTTAACGTGAATTCCGAACCACTAATAAACATCCGTGTTCCCGCCAGGATTCGAACCTATGCCAGTGGTACCTAAGGCCGTTTGGGTTACGACCATGAAATATAAGACGAAAAATTTCTTATTTAGATATGTCCTAACACTTGTTAAAGTCTTGCTCATGAGTTTCTAATCCTCTTGTACGTATATGTGCGTGGAAATAGAGGCTCTGCCTTCAAAAGCCAAGCCCTGTGTTTAAAAAAATATAACAATAATAAAAGGAAGTTGCAATGGAAGAAAAACAAAGTCATTTACAATAGCGTTGTTTATTGGTTTATAATGATTTGCCCTGGACAGAAATCAATAGCTGACGAGCAGTAATGTTGGCGTAAGGTTTTACCTTTTTTGTAATTAATAAAATTAAATATTCAATTTTTTTGTTGTTGTTTCTAACAATTATTTATACCCTCATGTATATTTATAAAACACACAACGAAGGCTATAAATTGCTATAAGGCTATAAATTGCATAAATGTTATCCTAATATATCATCTACGTGAATAAGAATAAATTATATGATTTTTGACATCTCAATATGCTTTATAATAATTTATGTGAATATGTAATACAATGATACATGTAAATCATACACTATTTTGTAAAAAAAGAACCACCCCTAAAAATAATCCATTCATCTCGAAATTCCGCATGCAGATTGCTTTTTACTAAGCACGCAAATGATTATGCTTTCACGGTCAATGCTAACTACATCCGGGTTTCTACGCGAAATAACATCATGTAAAAACAGGTAACAATTGCAGGTGGTTTGTCTTTTCTAGCTGACTGAATTAGCACTTAGCTGGAGACATAAACCGTGCCGTTACAACTTTATCTATACGACAACCAATTGGATGACTTCGAACGTGATTGAATAGATGGAATGCTTGATTTGAAATTGGAATGAATGCTTGACGGAATGCTTCTCTGCAACCTCAGTGGTTACTAACCTCAATGGTTGTTGCAAGGAGCGCAGTGGTGGAATGAAGGCTCTTGAAGGCTAAGTGCAAGAATGCTTGAGTGATAGACTCGAACTGCCCCAATGATTTCATTGTCCGTCCTCCAGCTCGTTATTTTATATACCACCCATAATACTTTTTGCCATATCATGATGCCTGGCTGAAAAAGGGTGACACTTAAAAGGGTCATTAAGATATTTATCTTCAACCCACAATATTGATAAAGTCATCTGAAGATGTGTCGTAGCCGATCATTATGGCTGGAAGAAATCTTGTAGTTAAAGATCATCAGATCTGCTTGAGGGGTCCCAATCAGATTTTGTTTTACAGAGATACCCAGCCATTAACTCTTGTGTAGTGATTTAAGGGACTATCTCTTACGACAGCTCCTAATCTTCTTGTGTATTACTTTAACAGCTCAATAATATGATGACATCCTGTAGACGTCTGTGTTAACTTTCGTGGCACAGCATTCTGAGTCCATTTTGTAACAAAAGAACTCCACACTCCATACAGCTCGCATGTCTTTATATTGTCTTTATGCTATTCATACTTTTCCTTAACAGTGCTGTACCAAACCTTCCGTCTATTGAATGTGTATGAGAAATGTAGGCCACAAAATTCGGACACTCCCCGCCCCTAAATGTCGTAGAACTGGTGCAACAATTGGCGAATATTTGGCAGAATACATCTCAAGAGAACATTATGAATCTTAATCACTTCCTACATAGATGTTTGAAAGCACCTGGAGATATTTGGCCATTCTGGAGATATTTGATTTGAGCATTCAATGTACAAATGTTGGAATCCTACTTTCCAGAAATCCAGAACTTCAATCTTTCCATTACGTGTGCATTGGCTTTACACATATTTAATTAATCAATAAAAACAGTCACTTTCTTCCTTTTTTTTTTCTTTCTGTAAAAGAGTATATAATGAATGACAATTTTTCTTAAAAATAATTAGACTAAGAATACATTCATAGACATCAAATAATTTTCCTTTTATTCTGTGCATAAATAAAAATTTTAAATGCTTGTCCAAATTTTCACACAATCAAAAAATAAAAATTCAGTATTATTCATAAAAATAATCTGTGTTCGAGGGAAAAAAAAAAAAAACGATCAAGTGATACATTTTTAAATTTAACAACAAAGTGGAAAACTTCTTAAAAGCTTGCAAGAACCATTAAAAATGGGCTAAAAAAATTTTTAAACAGTTTAAAAATGCAATATTATTATCCAAGTTAATAGAGAATGTTTAAATTTGTCAACAAGAAAAAGTTTTTCAAGTAATACTTTTATTCATTTATTTATTTTTTTTTATTATTTTTTTCGAAGGAAAAAAAAAAAAGTAGTTTTAAAAAGTAAAGCAGACGAATAATACATTAACATATTGATATATTTTGTATATTAATATGTTAATTGCTATTGTCATATCCAGATTGCTGCTATCCGGTAACAGTCAAATTACCAGATGACCTTCGATTGAAAAAATATGATTTTTAGCACAATTCACCTTTGTCTGATATTCTAATTGCGTATCTAAAACATCCATGCATTTTTTTTTTTTTTCCTGCATATTACATTTTACTTATTTAGTATTTAATTACGATTTAAATGGTTTCAGTTTAATTATCCATCTATCATTTTGAATAGACTTGCCTGAAAATAACTATCGTTTAGAATAGATTTGCCTTGTGCTGGAAGTCATGTTGGAAATCAGACTATGTCTTTGAGATAAGGGATGAAGGGGGGTGATTTTTTTGGGTGAAGGACTAATTTTGCATATAATAGATTAGATTAGAATAGATTTGTCTTGAGCAGGAAGTCATGTTGGAAATCAGACTATGTCTTTGAGATAAGGGATGAAGGGGGATGGGTGATGGATTTTTTATAATAGGGTTAGAATAGGTCTTGACTAATTTTGCAAATAGACTAATGTCTTTGAGATTAGATTTTTTGGGGGAGAATTTGGCATATAATAGATTTGTCTTTTGTCTTGAGCAGGAAGTCATGTTGGAAATCAGACTATGTCTTTGAGATAAGGGATGAAGGGGGTGATTTTTTTGGTGAGGGACTAATTTTGCATATAATAGATTAGATTAGAATAGATTTGTCTTGAGCAGGAAGTCATGTTGGAAATCAGACGTCTTTGAGATAAGGGATGAGGGGTGATTTTTGGGTGATGGACTAATTTTGCATATAATAGATTAGATTAGAATAGATTTGTCTTGAGCAGGAAGTCATGTTGGAAATCAGACTATGTCTTTGAGATAAGGGATGAGGGGTGAAGGACTAATTTTGCATATAATAGATTAGATTAGGATTTGTCTTGAGGGAAGTCATGTTGGAAATCAGACTAATTTTTGGCATATAGTAGATTAGATTAGAATAGATTTGTCTTGAGCAGGAAGTCATGTTGGAAATCAGACTATGTCTTTGAGATAAGGTATGAGGGGGGTAATTTTTTTTTTTTTGGGGGGGATAAATTTTGCATATAATTTTCCCAGTTTAAACTGGAACCATTTAAATCGTAATTAAATATTAAAATGTAGCAAGCAGGAAAAAAAAAAATCCATGGATGTTCTAGATTCTTAGTAAGATTATCAAACAAAGGTGTGTTGTGCAAAAAATTATACGTCAAAAAAAAATGAAGCAGAAAACAAAATGAAAATAAATAAATAAATCAAAGCAATGAAGGAAAATAAATAAATAATGATGATCATAACTGAAATTCACAAAAGGGAAGGAATAACTTAAAATAATTGCAGGAGAAAAGCTAAATTCCTAAAAGGATTATTACTTCAATGATCCACGTGATTGAATTGTAAGGCTATGAGGTGGAAAAGATTTATTTCCTACATTGAATAAATAAAACAATTAGAAGACTAAGAAAAAAAAAAAATACGAAACACTATTTAAGAAATTTAGCTTTAATTATTGGGAATTTTAAAATTACTAATAATTATCTTGTTTTGGTTTACTAGGAACTGGGTTTTTTTTTTTTTTTTTTTAATCTTGTGTCAACATGATGTTGTCCTGTTTAGAGGGCCGTAATGTCTCCAAAAATAAACAGATTAATCTCCCGCGCAATACGACGAACTTTCGTTTCAAAAACTTTTATTTACATTCATTTTCACGTTAATTTATGTGTGTGTGTTTTTTAAAACTGATATGAAATATGCCTTGCTAAATCTAACAATTGACAAATATCAAGTCAAGTGTTCTGTAGTTCATTTTGAATTGTTTGGCTTTCAAAATATAAACAGTGTAGCGGGCAGGTTGGAGTTATGATGCACAGGTTGGAGAACTCAAAGCTTTATTTACACACTCATATATACAATTAGAGATATACAATATTTAACACATTTAAGGACTTATACTTATAGATTCGGGGAAAGACTCCACTTCTCAGCCGAAAACCCAATACTCAGCTACGAGCTGGATGCGATGCTGGATATACTTCCTCTTCGGGTGAGAGTCTCGAGGCCATCTAACCATTTATCCTGAACGCCAAATGGGGTACATTTGCCAGTGTGTAGGAGGAAGCACGGTTACTACAGATAATTGTTTCAATTTCCTCAAAATGTATCTAAGAATCAGTTTATAAAAATTCATTTAACCATCACTTAACAAACTTCTCCGTCAGAATTTGGTAGTACTTCTTATAGTATTTGAACAATTACTTCTACATGAAGTTCTAGAGTGTCACATTTTGGTATATTGGCGATTGAATATAATATATATTATATATTTGGCATATTGGTCTGTGGCTATTGAATTTGATAGTTCTTGTAGTATTCTGACCAATTGCTTCAAAAATGTCTTGGGTTATTGAACATAGTGGTATACTTCCATATGTATTCGTCCAGAAAAGTATTTTCACACATGAAAAATCGAAATTATTGGGCAGATTTCAATTATTATTATTTTTATTATTATAAGAATTGATGAGCACTAATGTATAACACGGACAGTCTCTTGGTTGGGTGAATTTTATTACGGTTTCATCATACGATTTGTTTGTATTTTTATGAAGCACTTTAAAACTTACGTGTTAAATTTATTTTTTTTTAATTTTTAATATTTGTATACTGATGGAAATTTTCTTGGCTTATGCCATGAAAATGAAAATTGCTTAAACGGGGGTGGGCTGATAAATTTCTGACCTGATAAAGGAAACAAATTTAAAACTTTTGCCTTTATTTTTCAAAAACACTTAAAATGATCTATTATAACAGTGCGGTGCATCAGTAATTCTCATGATTACAGCATTGCATGGCAGCATTGATCCAGATGGGTGCTGCATAAGTCAGAATAGGTCTGATAATTGATTTGTAAATAAGAATCTTGTTTCCAATTGCGAGCTTGCTTCTCCGAGAAGAGTTCGTGGAAATAGTTGGTGGTATGCTTAATTAGCTTGATCGATTTTATACGTGATGTGTTGTTGAAAAGTGAATCTTTTATCTAAAATAATTCCTAGGTACTTGTAGTTATTTACAAAAGGTTCATCGAAGATGCGTAATGGATGCGTGGTATTTAAATGCATTCTCTTGTGAAAAAATTAGAAGTGCACATTTGCTAGTGTTTACTTTTACCTTCCACAAGCAAAGCCAGGTTTGAAGTCTATTGATGTAAGTTTGTAGTCTAAACATTAGTGTAAATAAATGAGAGTGTTGTGTGATGACCGCGGTGTCATCTGCATACATGGCCGTGTTGACTAGAGGATAGTTGGTCCTTCTTCTTTTGTATTGTAATTTTTAGCAACACATATTTCTTAAGAGCAATGCTGCTTTTTTTAATTTCAATTCTTTTTTTTTTTAACCCTTTGCACTCGAGGGCTCCGGAGCGGAGCCATTTAAAATTTGTCTTCATGCTCGAGGGCTCCGCTGCGGAGACAATGCAAATAACAATATAAATAATGCTTTTTCTTTTAATGCGTATATCAAACTTACATGAGAATATGATCTTTTCACTAAAATCGCTTCGAGTTGCTGGTAATACGAATGAAAAAAAAACTTCGAGTGCAAAGGGTTAATTTTGGTAATTGATTCTATTATGCAGCTTAATTGTAAAATTTAATAGGAGGTGCGGGGATTAATCCCCCTGTACTCCGATAACTTACACAACTTTGCACTTAAAATGATTCATTTTTCGTACCATTTTTATAAAACGATTCGTTAAATTCCACAACAGCGTAAATAACTTGGTAGTTGCTCGCAAATCAGATTGATATTTTAGCAGTTTCAGCTATATCAGTCAGTTTTGATCTATGGTCTTTCTGCACAATTTTATGGATCTTTGTTATAATTTCGGAAATCGTTACTTCAACTTCTTTTAATGTTGAGAGCATTTCTTATTTTATCTGAAGTGTCGTCAATCATTTACTTGTTTTATAACAATTATTACTCGAATTATTTTATAACTCGTTTTTCCAGTTTGTTTATTTTAATGAAAGTGTCTCTATCTCAGGGCCAGATTTTCCTATAGGCTAGCTAGGCTTCAAGATCAAGAGGGGCCTACGTTCAAATTGTATGTAAAAATTAGAATTACACTATTCTAAAAACAGTAAACACTAAAACACTGAATCGAAAATAATGAGAAATTATGAAATAAATTTATCTGAATTGAATTTGCTTTAATCTTCAATGTATTAAATATATTTAATTTGATTTGATAGAAAATATGATAATTTTTATGACATATTTTATTTTCGTTGTCAAAGATTTTAATTATTTAAATTTTGTTTCCTTGTAAATGTTGTGTTTGATAGTTATTGTTACAAGTACTATATATGGTGCTAAGAATAAATGTCCAAATCAGTGTTCTCGATTTTTCTTTTATTTATTAACCGTGCCACATTTTTTATAAAGATTAGTACCAATCACAACATGTTTCATTTAACATATTGATATATATCACAGTAATGATGTATTTTATTATCTCTCATGTAATTTACAACTTTAAAAATGGGAGGTGAAAGGACCTCATAAGTGGAATAGCCTAGGTCCTCTTTTCATCTAAATCAGGCCCTGCCAACACTGCTGTCAAATGTTTACAACTAAACTCTCCAGCCATTTTATATGAGTTGGTAAAGGATTCCACTATAGACTGCCAGTGACATATTAGACTGCTGGTGCCATCTCTAGGAGAAGGCGGAAACCTCGTCGTATCAGCCCATCCTCGTAGGGGAATAAAAGTTCGAGTTGAAAAATGAATGCATCGTTTTTTAATTTTAAAATTCTTAAATATAAAAATTAAAAAATGCTGATAGGATTTTAAATACCCTTAAGGGATGTCCGAAAATATGAAAGAATAAATGAATTAATCACAATCAATTTATTCATAATAGACGAGTGAAATTTTTGCAAAGACTGCCATCTAGGAATAAAACACGTTACTACATGCTAAACATTTTAAATACTGGGATACTTGTATTTTAATATTGAATTTAGTTATTGTTGACAGAGTGAACTAACACTGGCCAATTCAAAATAAATTCATAATATAGGTAAATACAGCATTTGAATTTTTTATAAATAAAAATTATATTAAATTTAAAATTTCAATATTAAATTTTATGCTGGTTTTTTATATTTATTTCCTTTTTCTACCAGAAGTTCATTTTTCTAAATTATCATATTTTTGTATGCTGTTTTATAATTGGATCCTACTGTACTTTTTATATTTTAATGATTGATATTATCAATTATTTATTTTAAGATAGTGAAAAAATTTTGAAGTGCATGATAGGATTCGCAGTTGCTGATAAATAATTTCAGGAAATGGGAAAATGGTATCTTTTGCAGGAAAAGTTAAGCTTAATTTATGCAATTACATGGTAAATATATTTTTATTATACATTAATATATGTAATAATAGGTTAAATACATTTTAAATAATCATTTAAATATATGTTATAATATATCATTAAATGTTAAATAGGAGTTATTATATGTTGTAATCAGGGCCGGATTTAGATGAAAAGAGGCCCTAGGCTATTCCACTTATGAGGCCCTTTCACCTTCCATTTTTAAGTGTGTAAATTACATGAAAGATAATGAAATACATCATTACTGTGATAAGTATCAATATGTTAAATGAAACATGTTGTGATTGGTACTAATCTTTATAAAAAAATGTGGCACGGATAATAAATGAAAAAAAAAAATCGAGAACACTTATTCGGACAGTTATTCTCAGCACCCTATACAGTACTTGTAACAATAACTAATCAAACATTTACAAAGAAACAAAATTCAAATAATATAAATCTTTGACTACTAAAATAAAATATGCAATAAAAATTATCCTATTTTCTATCAAATTAAATTAAATATATTCAATACATTGAAGATTAAAAGCAAATTCAATTCAAATAAATTTATTTCATAATAATTCGCATTTAAAGTTTAAGTATGAATTATTATGAATTTTAATTTTAAACTAAACCAAAAATGGAACTTTATTCAAACAAAATCCAGATCACAAAATAGAAAATATAAAATTGCATATCATATTAAATTTTATGTTAATAGTTATTTTATTTAAGAACTGATTCAATCTAAGTATACATTTAAAACGAAATAGTAGATCAGAGGAATTTCTTTCCTAAACTTTTTCACACAGAATTCTTCTATAAGTTCATCAAAATTTATTTTTCAATTCCGATGCACAAAATACTTAATGAATAGAATTTCCCCTTATTTTCTATTAAGAGTTTTAGTGTTTACTGTTTTTAGAATAGTGTAATTCTAATTTTGCTAACAATTTGAATGTAGGCCCCTCTTGAAATTGAGGCTTTAGGCTGAAGCCTATTTAGCCTATAGGAAAATCCGGCCCTGGTTGTAATTATATGTTAAACATAGTTTTTACTGACTTGACCGCATTATTAATAAAATTCCCATTTATCCATAAAATTGACTTACTGCAATGATTTTCTGATTGGCTTGGGATAATTCAAATTTCCTTGTCAAAAATTATACCGATTGTCACTTTTCTAGATATACATGATATTTCAAAAAATCGGTGCAAAAGTAAAATATTTAAAGATCTTTGAATCAAAAGGACAGGGCATCCTATTAAAATTCATAGAGCTAAGGGATTCTATGACAAGGAAAACAATTAGTTTAATGTTTGATTGTTAGAGGGCGCCACTATAGATATGAAATTGACTGCAATGGATTTGACTTGCATATATCGCTCAAGCAACACAATAATTGGATACATAAACATTATTAATGAATACTGCAGAGCATTAATGAATACTATAATTTCAAAACGTAAAATTAATGATGGATCATGATGTTATTATTATTAAGAAATACACATTCAATCTATTAGTATCATACGAATCATAGCTATAACAGGTGGGCTGAAAAGTTCATAAGCTGACACATAGATAGCGCTACTAGTATTAAATCCGTATGTTTTTAGTTAGTCCAAACGTTCAAAAGACATGTGTATAAATTTGACAGCTGTTGCACTATTAATATGTGAGTTACAGCATTTTTAGTGAAGCTACTTTTGTTAATTACGAACTTTTCAGCCCACCTGTTATAATATGAATCTCGCATTGATACAATCAAAGTCGTGAGGGCTATTCATTATTGCTAGTCGTCCTCATCATGTTATCGAAAGACAAAACGTTACTTTTAAGCTGTAGTAAAAGAATTCAGAGTCTATGACAGCCATTCTATGGAAGGTCCGTTCGATGAAAAGGGTGAAATGTGGAATACTTTCAGCATTTGGGCTGTTTCGAATAGTGCGGTGACTTGAAGCAACATGTTCTACTCACATGCATCATGCAGTGGGGGCCACCTACTTCCAGTACAGTGATCGCAATAGTGGAGAAACTTATCGATAATAAAAAGCTCATTCATCACCCCATGGAACAACTAATACCTGTGTGTGTTCATGTGCCTATAACTACAGTTTGTATATCCCTCTGAAAGACATTACGAAGGTTTACGTATAAAAATGAGTACATTCAGCAATTGATACCAAGATCCACAGCATTTACCAAATGGACCTTTACGAAAAGACAAAGACGGCACTCGGGGTTTTTTCTTTTTGTTTAACGAATTATTGAGGTACTTCTCCAAGTAGATTGGGGGGGATGGGGGAAGATAATCTCAAAAATTGTCCCATTTGGACTTCTAGCAACCCACACGAATAAGTTGAATACAGTTGTTAGCGAAAAAAAAACTGTGGAATTTCTTTACAGACACATGATATGAGGTATCTTCAGTATCTTCACAGCCAAAAAATCATAGGGCTTAGAATCTGATGATGAGAGGCTATTCTTAGAATCCTTACATGTCTACTACACCTCAACTATGTCTACTATGTATTCTCAAAATGCAAAGCGGGACCAAACGATGGTCATAGTAAATTAGTGATTTGATGTGCCATGTACAGTGGTGTTCCCCATTTAGTGAAGACGTTAGCTGCTAGTTTATTGGATTCTTGTGGGTTAATGAGAACTATGGTATATAATAAATCATATTACAGTGCAAAAATTACAGTTTTTACGCCCATGGCAAGCGCTCTTCAAAGAATAAATGAACGTTAATGAACGATGGTTTAAGTAACTTAAATACCCCAAGTTTTTTTTTTTTTTTTTTTTTTTTTTTTTTTTTTGCTACAACGGTATTCAGCATACTCGTATGGATTGCTAGAATCCCAAATGAGACAATTTTGACAGTTACTCCTCACCCCATCTAGTTGGAGAAGAAGCACCTCATCCATTCGTTAAATAAAAGAAAAATCCGAGTGTCATCTTTATCTATTTTCGTAAAGGCCTACTTGGTAAATTCATGTTTGTGAAAATTGCAACACCATGAAGGAATCGTCATAATTGAATGAAATTTAATACACAGTTGAGTGGTAGTGATACAAATAAATGATTAAATGTTCAAAGCAAACAAACAATAACAAGAGATCGGAATCAGTATTTTGTGTAGTAACCACGAGCCGCAATAAGTGCTGCTACACGACGTAGCATGGAGTCAAACAAATTTTGAATGTCTGCCTGAGGAAGAGCATTCCATATTGTTTGTATACGCACCCAAAGTTCGTCTGCAGAAGCAACAGGACGAGGATCACGAGCGAGACGCCGACCAACGTAATCCCACACATGTTCAATCGGCGACATATCCGGGAATACGCAGGCCAAGGAAGAGGCTGTACCTGCCGCGTTGCAAAGAAGGATTGAACAGTCCTAGCGATATGATGGCGGGCATCGTCCTGTTGAAATACTGCGCTTGGCAAGCTTTGAAGGAAGGGAGCAGCTTGGGGCTGTAGAACTTCACTGATGTACCGGTTGCTGTTCAGATTGCCCACAATTCTTAGCAATTGAGATCGTCCATGATCTGCTATGGCACCCCAGACCATAACTCCGGGTGTTCGTCCACTGTGGCGTTCGATAATGCACTCCGGAAGGTTGCGTTCACCGGCATAGCGTCTGACACGAATGCGGCCATCATGGTATCACAAATTAAAGCGAGATTCGTCAGAAAACACGACATGCTGCCAATCATCACGCCAGTCTCTGTGCTGAGCGGCCCATTGTAGCCGCATGGTTTAGCGTGAGAGGGATCCTGTATAAAGGAGTCCTTGCGTGCAGTCCACGCTGCAGCAGACGTCTACGAATTGATGAAGCACACAATAAAACACCTGTAGCTATTGACCACTGTGCTGCCAATTGTCTAGAGGAAGCTGTACGGTCCGTCAGCGCCATGCGGACCAGGTGTCTATCATCGCGAGCTGACGTCACATTTCGGGGTTCACTCCCGGATTTCAGTTGTCCGACAATGGAACTCGTCCGTCCACTGCTTCCAAAGACGCATCACTGTGCTGCTGTTATGCTGCACACGAGCGGCTACTGCACGATAAGACAATCCAGCTTCACGAAGGCCGATGATTCTCCCCCGTTCAAACTCTGTAAGTTGTTCAAATCTCGCTCTCTTTCGTCGAAGAGGCATAAGTAACGATTGAGCTAACGTTTACCACTAGCAGATAACCATACACGCCTCGCTACAGCCGTCTATTTATTCGGATCCATCCGCCGTTCAGAGGACGCTGCTCAGCATACGCATGCGCTACGGATTTGTAATTTTAATCATTTGCATATCATGCTCTAATTTGCATTTCCTGAAAATTTCAGCTCCCTCGCGTAAGTCCTTCATGGTGTTGCAGTTTTTCACAAACATGAGTATAAAAGCTATGCACCTTGGTACATCCTTTTTCAGCAAGTACTGATTATGTTGATTTTATACTGATTCCTTCATAATGCCATTCAGATGGATCTACAAACTGTAGTCATAGGTATGCCTGAGACACATAAAACTACACAAGCACTAACTGTTCCATGGAGTGAAGACTGATCTTCAAAATAGATAAGTTCCTCCACGATTGCGGTCCTAAAGGTAGGTAGTCCCTCACTGCATGGTAAATCTGGACTGAACATGTTGCTCCAAACAGCCACACTATTCACAGCAATCAAAATATTGAGAGTATTCTATTCTACATTTCATCCTTTTCATCGATCTAACCTTCTATAAAGCAACTGTCGAAACTCTGAATTTGGTAAAATTCAATTCCATTAATAGTGATCATCAAATCAGAATTTTCCGATATAACTAAACACATGCAATCACATTGCTCACATTCAACTCTAACTAAAAACGTAAAATTTTCATATTAATTTAATTGCATGTATATTATTTAAAACAGATAAATACTACTACTACACACACGCTCGTATATATACACACACGCTCGTATATATACACACGTATGCGTATATATATATATATATATATATACACTGAAGTGACAAAAGTCATGGGATACCTCTTAATATCGTGTAGGCCCTCCTTTCGCCCGGCGAAGTGCAGCAACTCGACGTGGCATGGATTCAACAAGTCGTTGGAAGTCTTCTGCAGGAATATTGAGCCATGCTGTCTCGATTGACGTCCATAATTGTGAAAGCGTTGATGGTGCAGGATTTTGGGCACGAACAGACCTCTCGATGATGTCCCATAAATGCTCGATGGGATTCATGTCGGGCGATCTAGGTGGCCAGATCATTCGTTGGAATGCCCAGAATGTTCTTCAAACCAATCGCCAACAGTTGTGGCCCGGTGACATGGCGCATTGTCATCCATAAAAATCCCATCGTTGTTTGGGTACATGAAGTCCATGAATGGCTGCAAGTGATCTCCAAGTAGCTGAACATAAGCATTTCTAGTCAATGTTCGGTTCAGTCGCACCAGAGGACCAAGTCCATTCCATGAAAAAACAGCCCACACCATTACGGAGCCACCACCAGCTGAACAGTGCCTTGCTGACAGTTTGGGTCCATGGCTTCGTGGGGTCTGCGCCACACTCGAACCCTACCATCAGCTCTTACCAATTGAAATCGTGACTCATCGGACCAGGCCACGGTTTTCCATTCATCTAGGGAACAACCGATATGCTCACGTGCCCATGAGAGTCGCTGCAAGCGATGTCGTTCTGTCAGTAAAGGCACTCGAGTCGGTCTTCTGCTGGAATAGCCCAAGAAAGCCAAATTTCTCCGCACAGTTCTAACAGACAAGTCCCTTGTACGTCCCACATTGATTTCTGCTGTTATTTGACGCAGTGTTGCTTGTCTGTTAGCCGGATTTACGACTCTTTGCAGACGTCGCCGGTCTCGGTCGTTAAGTGCAGGCGGTCGACCACTGCGCTGTCCCATGGGTGGGATGTTATGCCTGAAATTTCATACTCTCGGCCCACTCTTGACACATATGGATCTGGGAATGTTGAATTCCTAACGATTTCCGAAATGGCATGACCCATGCGTCTAGCTCCAATTAACATTCCGCGTTCAAAGTCTGTTAATTTCCGTCGTGCGGTCATCATCACAAAACCTCTTCACATGAATAACTTGAACAGAAATGAAAGCTCTGCGAAAGCACTGCGCATTTATACCTATTCTACGCTATGCTACTGCAATCTGAAAATTTGCATATTGCTATCCCATGACTTTTGTTACTTCAGTGTATATATATATATATATATATATATGTGTGTGTGTGTGTGTGTGTGTGTGTGTGTGTGTGTGTGTGTGTGTGTGTGTGTGTGTGTGTGTGTGTGTGTAGGTTTCAACCGGTTCCAATAAATTCATCCCGGCCGAACCTACAGTTTTTGTAGACTTCTCTACCAGTCTAACAATAGCTGGACTTTTACAGTGGGTGTCTAAGGGATTTGACATACAAAACGCAGCAACGGACGTTTCTTTAAATAAAGCCATTTAATGACACTATATTTTACAATGTTATCTACATTAGTTATTAATTAAGTGTGAACATATTCTCTCGCTGCTTGACGCTGCCTGCCCCCATTCGTTCCTCTCTAGTCTGCCGACAGCCTTCTTTTTTTCGCGCCCACCTACGGGGCTTCTTTCCTCATCCACGGGGACCTGTCCTCCACGTGGGATCAGAGTTCAAAAAGTTGAATACTCCCCACGTTGTAAACAGGCTCTGTCAAAGACAAGCAACTTGTGATGTGTCGCCGCCAGCTGATTACCACACAAATAAATCCTACATATATATATATATATATATATTGTTCTATTGCAGCTGGCAAACACTTAGACAATTGTCTTTGATGCCTTAAGGCCAGCGCTGCACCGACGTCTCACTTAGCACTACTCAGGAGGTGCGTATAGCTTGAAGATAAGCTACGCACGCGGAGTAAAAATATCCTCGCAACGCTCTACGATCATGTTAGACCGGGACCTACGGTTTAAAATGGATTCGAACCGCTACAAACATCCATGGCACCACTGGGATTCGAACCCGAAACCTGTGCGTGAAGCCGAAATGTGTATATATATACACTTACGTGTGTGTACATACGAGCGTGTGTGTGTAGTAGTATTTATAGGTGTAGTTATTCAGAGGCGAAATTATGTTAAATATATTTTCTTACGAGCAAAAAGTTCTATAAGGACGTACTATTGAGTTTCTGAATAGTACGCCCTTATACATCTTAATATATTTAACATAATTTAACCTCTGAATAACCAGATGTAATCTTGTCTGACTTTTCGATTTCAATTGAGCCCCCATATTTAAGAGAGTTCTCGGTGAGTCAATAAAGGAGGGTGCTTTTAAACAATATACACTCATGTCCATAAATTAAGGATAATTCAGAATCACACAGAAATTGAACTCTAAAATAAAAATTTCACCTGTAGAATTATCACACAACGCATCTTGAAGAAGAATATGCAAATTACAGGAAACCACCAGATGGCGCTGGATAGTACGTCACAATGACGAGAGTGTAAGAGAGGGGTATATAAGGAATGGTGGCAAAGAAGTAAAATTGTTCACAAGCGCTTTAAAGGCCTTTCACTGCAATAACCGCATAGTTATGGCACAAAGGAAGCATTTGGATGATTTTTTTACGTGGTAGAATTATCGGACGACTGGAATGTGGACGTACCCAGCTGGAAGTATCCGAGGAACTGGAATCGCCCAGAGTGTCATCTCTAGACTTTGGCAACGATTCCAAGATGATGGTAATGTGAGTAGATGTTACAGCACAGGTCGCCCCGAGTTACAACGCCGAATGAGGACTGGTATTTAGCAGTTACTGCCAAAAGAAACAGACGGTGTTGGTGCCCTTCCCCCAGATCTCGGGGTGCATAGATTATTAAAATTCTGTTAAGTAACATTGGAATCAATGTCTACTAAAAATTGAAAAAAAAAAAAAGTAAAATTTAAAAATTAAAAAAAATTAGGTCTTAAAGTGTTAAATTATAATTTTTTATGGAAAGATACATTTATCACACACTCGTACAATCATTTTCAAAAGCTCGACTCAAGTGATTTATGCAATCCGCTTTTATCATCATGATCATGATCATGATCATGATTGGCGCAACAACCCCAAGGTGGGCCAAGTCTGTCTGCCTACTGGCAGATTTCAAACATGAGAATCTGCTTTTATAGCCTTCCTAATTTTCACAATCCACACAAGCTGAGCTTACAATAAAACTCAGTTATTTATCCCGAACGACACTCTTCTTTAGGATTAGAGGATCGAACTAATCTTCAAACAAACCAACAACTTTTCTTTTGGGTTCGAGGACTGAACCAAATGAAAAGTCGACAAACCAACAGTTAATACCATACAAGAGAATGAGAGACAGGGAGAGAGAGAATGAAAAGTAAATTTATTCAAGATTCGAAGTGCGTTTTACCTGTTCATTCTTTTTGCACATCATTGTTTAGAGCTTTTCCTCATGGTTTAGTTTCCACAAATACTCCATCCTTTGGGAATTTTTTCACATTTCTTCTAAAAATACTAAATCATTCTATGAACTACAACGCTGCTTGGAATTCCGATGGTGCCGTGGAGATTGTTGGCTTGTTTGAAGATTAGTTCGATTCTCTAACCCAGGGATCTCAAACTTTCCAGCCTTAGGGCCGTACTGTTTACTCAATAAGTACCATGGGCCAAAATCATTTTACACTCATGTCCATAAATTAAGGATAATTCAGAATCACACAGAAATTGAACTCTAAAATAAAAATTTCACCTGTAGAATTATCACACAAATCTTGAAGAAGAATATGCAAATTACAGGAAACCACCAGATGGCGCTGATAGTACGTCACAATGACGAGAGTATAAGAGAGGGGTATATAAGGAATGGTGGCAAAGAAGTAAAATTGTTCACAAGCGCTTTAAAAGCCTTTCAGTGCAATAACCGCATAGTTATGGCACAAAGGAAGCATTTGATGATTTTTTTACGTGGTAGAATTATCGGACGACTGGAATGTGGACGTACCCAGCTGGAAGTATCCGAGGAACTGGGAATCGCCCAGAGTGTCATCTCTAGGCTTTGGCAACGATTCCAAGATGATGGTAATGCGAGTAGATGTTACATCACAGGTCACTCCCGAGTTACAACGCCGAATGAGGACCGGTATTTAGCAGTTACTGCCAAAAGAAACAGACGGAATACAGCATCAGACCTGTCTCGTCAGCTCTCTTCAGCTACCGGTACGACAGTTTGAAGGTAGACCGTGTACAGACGCTTAGGGCACATTGGTCTATATGCTCGTAGGCCTGTCAGATGTGTTCCACTTACCGCAACTCACTGTCGCCTGCGATTAACCTGGAGTAGAGAGCATACATTGTGGACACCGCAACAGTGGTCTGGTGTGACGTTTTCCGACGAGTCCAGGTTTAGTTTGCAGTCTGATTCTCGCCGGACTTTCATATGGAGAGCGCCAGGTACCCGTTACCACCAAGAGAACACCATTGAACGACACCGTTACGGTGGTGCAGGAGGGCTCGTTTGGGTAGGAATTATTCTTGGTTCCAGAACTGACCTGCATGTTCAGAGTGTAACGATGACAGGCCACATTTATCGGGATGTCATTCTGGAACAACATATACGTTTGTTTCGGGGCGCCATGGGTGCTGAATTTCTGTTTATGGATGACAACGCCCGTCCTCACCGTGTAAACATTGCAGACGAATGCCTTCAATTGGAGGATATCACCCGTATGGATTGGCCAGCATACTCACCGGACTTGAATCCAATAGAGCATGTGTGGATATGCTTGGCCGACGAATTGCAGCCCGTCAACCCCTCCCACCTGTCAACCGGAACTTCGTAGGGCATTGCTTGATGAGTGGTGTAATATTCCCCCAAGATCAGATTGATAATTTGATACCAGCATGCCTAGGCGTTGTAAGGCCTGTATTGCATCGTCCGGGAGACATACTCCATATTAACCATCATACTAACCATGTTATACTGTTTTTTGTAAATAGGTTCTTTTTGAAATTTGTTCCAGGGAGTAAAAATCGCAATTTTTATTAATTATGTCAAACCGATAGCATCGTTTTTGCTCTTTACCTTTTGTTTAATAAATAGACTTTACAAATAAGTCAAATGTGTTTTGCTTGTGTCTCTTTTTTTGCCTGAACTTCATTATCCTTAATTTATGCACATGAGTGTAGTTTAATTGCACGTTAATAATTGAATACAGACAATTTGATAAAAAGCCATTCATCCACGACTACAACAACGATTATTTCCGTTTCCAACATATAAAGCATAATACACAGAATGGTGATGCTATTTACAGAACAAGAAATTAATCTGCAAACAACAATTCATATAATATGATATATTTCTAAATATTTCATTCTTGTGAGCTCAACACTGATTAATTCCTTGATCTATTCAATGTACTACTGTGTCCAAAAAGTAAAACCGATTTTCAATTTAAAATTCCCGGTTCTTATGGAATTTCAATTTCATTTTTTTTTCCTTTTTTTCCTTTAGATTGCTGGTACTGTCCTTGACATCTGTGTGAAATTTGATGTCAAAATATTCATTAGTGTTTGAGTTACGGTTGGCTTTGGGAGACGTTAAAACTGATTCCGGCGATTTTTGAAATGTCTGAATTAATTGAGCAAAGAACTTGCATTGAATTTTGTTTGCGGAAACGTATAGAATGTTGCAGAAGGCATTTTGTGAGCATTCCTATATCGGATAGAAATGTTTAGAAGTGGTATAAACAGTTCAAAAAAGGCAGAGAACGCGTTGAAGACGAAGAGCCTTCTGGTCGACCACCAACCTCAACCGACGAAACTCACGTCCAAAAATTAAAGATTTGGTGCTTGCAAACCATCGATTTACAATTAGAGACCTTGCTGATGATGTTGGAATTTCAAAAGGATTGGTCAATTCCATTTTTGGGCCTCAAACCCGTCAAATCTCGATTGGTCCCCAAAACACTGAATGCGCCAGCTTACACTGAATTGATTCTTCGTGACTTTTTCGCCAAAAATGAAACTCAGATCGTTCCACAACCACCGTATTCACACCGTGCGACTTCTGGCTATTCCCTAAACTCAAAAGACCCTTCCGGGGACACCGTTTTGAGTCGATTGAAGAGATTCAACTTGAATCGCCGTGCGCTTTGAAGGCCATCCCTGCTGATGGCATTTTAGCATGCATCGAAGATTGGAAAAAAAGTTGGCATAAGTGCATTGTGTCCGGAGGGGATTACTTTGAAGGCGATGAAATAAATTTGGAAGAATAAGTAAAGAGTTTTTGAAAAAAAAATAATTGGTGTTACTTTTTGGGCACAGTAGTATAGTTATGCTGATTTACTCACAGATACTATCTAGCCCGCCTGCATAATCGCTCATTAGGAGTTCCTAATGGATGTGATGCTCTAGGAACTCTTGAAGTGCGACTATTTGATTGGGTACCAAGTAGGGCGACCTACTTGGGCGGTCTTGACGTACGCTATCAGCCCTTTATTATGTCAAAACAGTTTAAGGATACCCGGTATTTCATATTTAAATATGATTATAACAAAAAAAGTGATGATGAATGATTTTTTTTTTTAAAGAATACCCTAACGAATGGTTAATATGTAAATAATCTTACTTCCAATCAAATTGAAAGCAGTATTTTCACGTTTGATAAGAGAAAATGTTTTACGATCTTTTAAAAATTATCTTACGATTGACCTTTGGTTCACCGATGGTGTATAATAATCAAAAAAATGAATATTATATAATATTTTCTATAACATATAACATCGTAATGTGTTGTGTAGTATTGCACGAATAAGAATAATAAAAACAATATAATTACTGGATCAGTGCTATATTAAATATTGGGTATTTCGGTCAAGGGAAACTGTTTTATATGAATTTCAGATAATGTTACAGTGTAATTATTATTTTCATAATGTATGTATTAAATATTAAAAATCAAATTAGTTCAGTTTTTAAATGATTTTTTATCTTCCTTATTATATTGTTTATTATTATTGTTTTTCTTGTTAATTTTTTTTTCTTATCTTCCTTATTGATTTTTAACACATTGGATTATCCATTTTAAGTTAAACGGATAAGAGTAATTATTTATTATTATTTTTATTTATTTATTTAGTTTTTTTTTTTTTTTTTTACTTTTTATTTTTATATTTAGTTTTGAAATTTTAATAATGTTTAATTTCGAATATTATTCTTAGAGATGACATAAAATTTTTTATTATTATTTTAATTTAACTTATTTTAACTTTAATTTAACTTATTTTTTTTATTTTAATTTTTATTTCTATTATTATCTTCCTTATTATATTGTTTATTATTATATTCCTTATTAATTTTATTTTCTTATCATCCCTATTGATTTTTAACGCATTGGATTATCCATTTAAGTTAAACGGATAAGAGTAATTACCTATTATTATTTTTATTTTTTATTTTTTTTTTTTTTTTTTTTTAAATTTCTTATTTAATTTTGAAATTTAAATAACGTTTAATTTCGAATAATATTCTCAGAAAGATGACATAAAATTTTTAAAAATTTTCTTCAGCTAAGAATATACTCTGCATATATTCTAAGAATATATAATGTAATACATGAGCTTCTTCATTTTGCCCGCATTATTTATTCTGAAGTCAAAACAGGGTGGGGCTGCCATTTTTCATCGCTTCATGTCGTTCGGACCTCCCCTTCAAATTTATAATGAGCACTTCGGCTTGCAAAATTCGAAGAAATGAGTAGTTTTCGATCGATAAATCGGAGGCAGCCACGTGTTGACAGATTCGGAGGGGATTCACCTGACATCATCTGACCGTTGCCTAGCAACAGGCCGGAGCTCCAGATCTATTTTGGGAATTCTTTGGATCGTTGTTATTGATTTGTCCTTAGTGTGTTCCGTTAATGCAGGACATCTGTACTTTAGCACGAATAGGATTGCTTCTGAAAAAGGATTGTTGCACAAAGGGGACTTTTTGGTTAGTTATGGTATCTCGTGATTTTACTTATAAAAATACAATTGGTATTTATTTTATTTAGTTTTAAAAAAATTTCAGATTTTGATGGAAAGTTAAGGAACACGATCCAAATTTAATTTAATAAAAAAGTAAACATTTAAATGTCAGAAAAATATTTTATTCGATGATTTTTGTTTTATTACGAACTGGAAGATACGATCATTTTGTCAATAACTGCCTGTCAAGAGGCAGATACCTGTGTGTGTTATTATTATTTTTTTTTTATCTTTACCTATTTATTGGCAAATACGTGATCCGTTTTTAAATTGTTTCTAAAAATGCTTATCTACAAATATGTGTTTACCCAAACAGGCATGATATTTAACATATTATTTAGAAATAACCATATTTATTTTACTTAATGTGGTTATTGCTAAATAATATATTAAAATACGTAAATCTGTTTGGGTCAACACGTATTTGTGAACAAGCATTTTAAGGCATAAATAAAAAAGAAACAAAAACAATTTGACTAATCTTCTTCTATTTTTATTACTACAAAAATACTTATTAAATATATGTAATATTACACAACCAATTTTTATTTTATTTTCTATTATTTAATGTTATATATATATATGTATAAAATAGTATATAAAGAATTTGTTGAATAATAATAAAGAATATGTAAAGATTTTACTGCGTGATATTTCATACATTTAATAAGTATTTTTTGTAGTAATCAAACGTAGAAGTGATTTTTCAAATGGTATTTGTTTATATACATGTTAAAAAATTTGCTAGCAGGTTATCTTTAATTAAAGCCGATCTACAGCGAGCACAAGTTGCCCGCGGACTACACATAAAATCTCTGCATGCCTGATTTGTGTAGTATTTATTCTATGCCATTCTAAACAATTAACTTTATTTTCCCAAAAAAAAAAAATAATAATAATAAATATGTCCAATTATAATTATATCTAAGAAATCTAAGTTATAGAAAAGGTATCTGAAGTCGAAATTCCACATATTAATTAGTTTTATTACTAATTTTTACATTGCAATAATTTGGTTCAAATACATACAAAAAAAGGAACATTAAAACTAAGAAGTATTGAACAAAAAAATATAAATTTAATTTCTGTAAAAAATAATTATATAAAAAAATTATAAATTAAAATTCACTTTCATTTCTCGTTTTCTAGCTCATAGGTTACATCTTTTATGTCAGCTTCAATATTTCTCTGTATATTTAATGAAACTAAACCAGAAAAAAGCTAGCTCAATCAACACATTCAGGCACGATAATAAAAGTGTTAAATATAAGAAAAATACTGATTCATTGAAATACCAAATAAATATTGATATTGAAATAATAATCTAAGTGGAAAGTGTTCATTAGTTTGGACACGTGCCTACATTCCACTTATGGCCTTGAGGAGGGCTTAAGCCCGCCAGCTTTCCCCCCCCGATGCACACACACAGAATAGAAGTAGACACTTATAAGAATAGCGGTCGGCAATATATAGATCTATATGCATATACGTTGCCGCTATTCTTATAACTTTAGTTTTTAATTAAAAGAAGGACCTGTTGGTGAAAAACATTTAATAAAAAAGCATTAAAAACATATGATTTTTAATGGCAAAAATGGATTGGACGATGATCATCAGGGGTGCAGGGTAATCATTGAATTATTGATTGTTTCTGCACTGCGCAGAACTAAATCTCTGTTATGCGTCGAAATCCCTCTCATTGTTTCCTTGGCTTCCTGAAGTAAGACTCGTCAGGAAACGGTGGAAATATAAATTTATTCGACAATTGTAATTCAAATAACTCTATTCAACAGAATCATTTGATTCTCTTTATAGTAATTTTAAAATATACCTCTTATCTGCTTGACTACTTTGTAAGAGATATTTGAGGTTTCTTCGACACGTACTGGCTCCCTGTTGCGTAAGTATGCCTGCTGAATTTCCTTTCGACAAACCCTTTGTGGTTGTTGTTGTTTTAAGATATGAATTCG
The DNA here is from genome assembly GCA_021605095.1 of Caerostris extrusa. Taxonomy (NCBI): domain Eukaryota; kingdom Metazoa; phylum Arthropoda; class Arachnida; order Araneae; family Araneidae; genus Caerostris; species Caerostris extrusa. Next base: position 13,231 of record BPLR01011503.1, on the reverse strand, counting down.
AAATGAATTTCAAAATTTAATTTTTGTGGTTTATATTTTTTTGGTTTAATATTTTGTGGTTTTATATTTCGTGGTTTAATATTTGTGATTTATATTTTTTGCGATTTATATCTCTGCGTATGTATTATCATTAACCATATGACAGATAATTATCCAATCTTTTCGGACAAGAAAAAATGATTTATTACTGAAATTTAAGTTTATGAGGGAGGATTATTATTATGATTTGGAAAAATTTATAAAATAAAATTTTTAATTTTATGACTGGAAGGTACAATACAGATGGTTTATTTTTCTTATATTTTAAAAAGGAAGAGAATTTTGAAAGGAATAAATTGTAGAATATTATCGAAAATAGCAAAATAATAATAATAGCGATACCATTATTATTAAAACTTTTCACATTATTATTACAATATTTGTTTATAAACAATAAGCTAAACTTCTCTTCCATAAAAATAGCAATAATAGTTAGCGAATGTTAACATAACAAGAAGCAGATTATTTTTTAATTTAGAGTATTAATACATTTTGACTCTTTATTAATACCAGACATTAATCTATTTTCCAGACATTAATCTTCTAAGATGTCAAGCTTTTTAAAGATTGTTATTTTTTCCTCTTTTAATTATTTATTTATTATTTTGATTCATTAAAATTAAAAGAATTATTTATGAAATGAAATTTTTTTGTATTCAAATTTAAAGCATAAATAATAAAATATCATCAAAAATATCTAGGGCATCTCTATACAAAGCTGTACATTTGATGGTTTTAATTGCTATATTTTCCGTAACGCTATTTATAAACACTTCATCATTTAGAAGCTAGAATATGAAAAATGTAAAAGAATGGGTAAAATTTTAAAGTAATGAAATAAAAAATATTAATAATTGCATTTTTAGAAAAGAATTATAAGTCGCAAAATGTAAATTTATAAAATATTACAGGGTTCAAACCTCACTGTTCTAAAAAGTTGCTATATCAGGTAAAGACATCATGAATAAATTATTTTAACCTGAAAGAATGAAAAAAAAAAAAATTCTTAAGCCTTCAGTGGTTTATCAAGTACTACAATGAAGAAATGAATTATTTTCCACTTGATTTATCATTATTATTAAAACTTTTTCACATTATTATTACAATATTTATTATAAACAATAGGGCTAAACTTCTTTTCCATAAAATAGGAAAAATAGAAAATTGCACATAAACTATATAATGTTTTGTATGTAATAATATACTATATAATGCTTGGCATCGAGTTATATAATGTTTCTAGCTCTCTTCAATTTTTTTCCTTTTTTTAGATTAAAAAAAAAAGTAGCTTTCGTTTAAATTTCGTTTTAAATATAGTTTTATTAGAACTGTTTTTGTGATTATTTTCATTTTGGGTTAAAAAGGTGAATAACTTCAACAGTGATTTCTTCAACTTCACCTCATTCAATTTCTTTCAAATTTCATATACAATTTTGTTCTAATTAATGACAGAAAAAATATCTATTAGATAATTATAAATATTTTTATAAGGGAATTAATTTTAAAATGAATTTCTAAATAAAAATAAATCTTTTTCAAAAAATTCTATAAAAATAATTTTTGTTGCACGTAACATGTAAAAATTCAAATTATTCTAATTATCTTGCTTAAATACAATTTTGAAAATCTTTTAAAAATCCTGTAACTTTGATTAGAAGGGGAATTTTTAATTAATCAGAAAAATCATCAGAAGGACTTTTCAAAGATTGATTTTTTATCAATCAGTTTAGTTATCTGAAGATGAATTTGAAAACATTATTGATTAATTGCCAAAAGATGGAATTTTGTACAAATAAATCACGAATACACAAGCAAAATCATAATCAAACCAGAAAATTATTAATTAAATATTATAACTATAGATCAGTTTATATATACAAGACTGAACTATTCCTAAAAACTATACAATTCCGGAAAGAAACTATTTTCTACCTATTAGAAAAATTTGTAGAATTGCAATGGTGTTCATTAGAAAAAATCATATCAGCCCAACGATTATTATAGAACAGTTTATATAAGTTTTTATTACTATAGATCAGTTTCTAAACACAAAACTAAACTGCTTATAAAAACTATACTATCCTAGAAAAAACTATACTATCCTAGAAAAACTATACTATCCTAGAAAAACTATTTTCTACTATTAGAAAAAATATGTAGAATTGCAATGATGTTTATAAGAAAAATCATATCAGCTCAATGATTATTAAAGATCAGTTTATATCAGTTTTATTTCTATAGATCACTTCTTATCTGCTTATAAAAACAATACTATTCTTGAAAGAAACTATTTTCTACCTATTAGGTAAAATATCCAGAATTCTCACCGTGTTTATTAGAAAAATCATAAAAATCCAATGATTATTATAATACATAAGCGATTTTTGAAAAGAAAATACACCAATGATCATGAAGACATTGTAAATTAAAGTACGAATATTTTTCTTCTTGTTGAAGTTACATGCAATTTCTACATACATAAAGTTCTCTATCTGTACATAAATGTTAGAGCAAGCTAAGCACTGCATTGCAAAATAATAATAATAATAATAAATTAAATGTTTACATTCCGAATATCAAAGAGAAATTTTCATAAGCAAATAAAAACTCATGATTTTGATAAATAAGAAATAAAGCGGAAATTATAAAATATAAAGCGGAAATTTTTAACAAACTATAAAGCTGAAATTTTCACTTATCATTCGAAAAGAAAAAAATAATTCCAAAATGTAAAAAAATTTTTATTTAAAAATTGTTTGTGTAATCTATAGTAATAATAAAGAAAAACTCTATAGTAGTAATAAAGAAAATTATTTATCTTATCCTTAAAGTTAATTATTCGTGAATTAGAAACATTTTCTGTATTTCATTGCAATATTATTCCAATTGAAGGAAAATAAACGATACTTAAACTTGTAACTTATTAGTTTGAACTTGAAAAGTAAGTACTTAATAAAAAGCTTTAAACTTACAAGCTTGTGAAGCTTGTTGTTTAAACCCATAAGTTTGAGCTTTTATAAGCTTGAAACTTCTTATTTTCAAGCTTATAAAAAAAAATTCTGATGAGGAAAAATTTTTTTTTTTTTTTGCTTTCTTAGAAAAAAATTATACTTTTAAAGAATAATTGAAGTAAAATACTATCGTTTTTCATAAGTTGGTAGATTAAAAGTTCATCAAAAAGATTCTTGGAAATACTACATTCCATTGATAAAAAATCAAACTTTTGGGAATTTCTTTGATTGTATTGATTAATTAAAAATAATAAACTAATAAACCATTCTAAACTAATCTTTCGGTGTCACAGGTTTCGGGTTCGAGTTCCAGCGGTGTAGGTGTAGCGGTATAGTTTCCCATAAAAGTCCTCCCGGAAGGTACTGCCCTCCTTCTTCAGAGACACGAAACCAAATCAGACTTCTATCTACAGGTGCTCCATCACAACAGAAGCTACCCCCGTCCTTTCCCTTCTTCCATGAGACCATATGGGTTCTTGGACTTGGTCTAGATGTTGCTGTCTACCGAGTGGGATAAAAAACAACAAAAACTGTTCTTTGGGTGATTCTGAAAGATTTTCATTTAAACAAGATATAATATTTTAGTTTTAATCATGCTTATAAACAACAAAATACCTTTACAGAATTTTAAGTAAAATAAATTTAATAAAATTATAAATAAAATATATTTCATTCTTTCCTTGCTGTTCCTTGGTTGCTTCTAAAAATTTCATAGCTATAAGTATATTCTCTAAATACAAACACACGATTCTTTCTGTTTCTTGCAGGTTTTTGGAATAGTTCTTTGTGTTACCCTTTCATTAAAGGGATCCCTGAATTGAATGGAGCATCACGATATTTCGGCATTGGTACCATCACTGCAGCAAAATATGCTTGCGAAAATTCACTTCCGAACTGATTGCTCAAAAGACTTTATAAATTCAGCAGTAGCAGAGTCCGATCCTCAAGACAGGATGACCGCATATTGCAATGGGAATGAAGTTTGGGGCAGTAACATATCCAATCACGCAAAGGAGAAAGTATCAAGTTTTAAATTGCCTACACTCTTTAAAGAAGAATTGATCAAGACCATTGATGAAATGGTTCCCGAAATGGAGAAATGGAGGTTGTACCATGGAAGATTTCTGAGAAATTTAAGCTTTGAGGATATTGTTTACTGAACAAACTTCGCTGGACATGTATAGGAACAATTGATTATAAGGAAACCGCAGAGTTACTTGTAAAAGATGAGGAAATTTGTTTATCTTATCGTTATAAATTGGCATGCATGTCTTTTATTGTTTATGTGATGATATTGTCACACTGTGGAATATGTTCAGTCCACAATCCCAAAGGTTTATTTACCGTAACATCAACTTTATGTCAGAAGATATAATTACAATTGTATGGTCTTACGCTCTACAAGGACAAGAAGCCAGGCTTTTTAGGAAGATTAAAAGACGATTTCATGACACCGTATCCTTGAATCATTACGCGTTTGAATATGCTGCCAGAAATGGTTATAAAATAGCAGCTCAGTACTTTTTCGACGATTTACAGCTGCAGAAAAGGGGCTGTATTTAGTGGAAGCAGCACAGTTGACAGCAAAAGCTCGATCTGATACTGACCGACGCAGTTGCTATCCCCGTTTTATCAAAGAAACTTATTCCGAGAGCTTTTTGTCTACTTGTTTTCTCAAATGAATGAAGCAGAGAAGATTGAAGTGTTTAGAACATCGGCATATGAGGTATTGAAGTGTTTTCTAGATTGGCCATGGAAAGATGTCTTTTCTTGAAGTTGCTAAAGGTGTATGGGATTTTCTTTCTACAAAACATTTTTATTCCTTGCTAATTCATCTATTTACAAGCAATTGTTTGGCAACAAACAGGCACAGGGAAATATTTAGAGCATTTTATGACAAAGTCCTGCTGCACACAAAAGTTCGTGATAGGGAATATGTTCACGGACTGTCGTCTTTTAACCTTCTTATGTGGTCTGAAAGATGAAGAAAGCACCAGGTTGGTTTTTGAGAGTGCTTCAAGACGAGACAGAGAAAAGTCTTGAGTTCCTATATAGGATTAAGTGTGAGTTATATGTTTGCGAAGAACAAAGCTGATGGGATTCCTTCCTTCTACTCATTGGCATGTGTGACATAACGAACATTATAGCTGAGACGGCTAAGGCTGGTATTTAATATTCAGTAAGTTTTATTACTGCGACTGCCAGTTAGGATACCTGTCGACACCTGATGAAGATCCCGTCATGAAAACTATTTGTCGTATACTTGATGAACTTGTAGAAAGGAATAAGAGGAAACATTTAATGCAGGAGTAATCCAAACTATCAGCTTTCTAACTTTTAAAAAGCTTTATTTATTTTTTGTTTTCATTTGTACGACATGTTCATGCTTCATGTTCACTGTTACGACTAACCATGTTAGTAAACATTTGACTAATAATAGATTTGTCTTAATGTTTTGGATATAATGGCTTTATGGCTTAACTTTTTAATATGACTTTGTTAAGTATTTAATGCATGTATTATGTATTACAATTCATGTATGTGTGTGATCAATTACAGAAATTTATTAGATCGCCATTAGGGTAATTTGTTTTTGGTGTTACCCTAAGATGGTAACACGATCATGTCTGTTAATATATATATGGGGTGGGTTGTTATACAATTTGCATATAGTGAATATTGTTGTGGCTTTTGTTGTCGTGTTTGTGGTCCATTCCATATCAATGCTTAATATACATAAGTAGGGCAAGAAATTGATGTGTTTACGTGTTTATTTTATGTGACTAAAATAGTTTAGAGTAGTCCATTTTTGTCTTATATGTAATTTAAATTTCTTATATGTATTTATATAACTGGTGCTCAACAAAAAAACTCATAAAGTTTTTAATTTTAAAAAATAAAGATGAATAAAATAGAACTTTAAATTGTTATCAGTATTTAAATTCATATTCGATTATCTGTAATTTGATAATGAATCGTAATTTTAAAATTGTGAATAAAAAATGTCTATATTAAAGAATGTTTATATTATACAGAAAAGTATAGTTTAATAACGTTTTCAAGTTACCTTCTGTAAAAACTTTTAAAAAGATAGAAAAATGTTCTTGAAAATCAGCCCTCTCGTGAGAGTTGTTAATCATATTATTATTTTATTAATCAGTTATTAATAAAATGAGATTATACGCACAGAGAGAGCTGAAAAATTCTTATGCATACCGAATTATTTATATATACATATGTGTATCATTCCGCTTTGCATACACATAGATTTCTGAGCTCAAATGTAGGAAGCATTTTACTGTACCTTTTGTATTGATTTCTTGCTGTCCCCTAGAAATTATTCCGCTGGCGTCCATAAATAATATCTTGTCTTTCTCTACAAATTTTTTGTGGGACAATGTGCAATTTGTGTAGAACTTAAAATGTACATAAAAATAGTAGAAATGTATATGGTGTTTTCTTGAAAACAGAAACTTTGATACGGCTTGTGTCGAAAATCATATTATTAAAAATTGGTGCAATATTTTGTATTGTTTTACAGAATTTATGCATGTATAATATCATGGTCCTCAGTAGATTGAGAAGAAGGTCTTACCTATATTATGAAAAACTTCACTTACATTACTGTGATTCAACTGTTATTAATGAAATAATATTACACGTGTAGAATTAGAAAAACAATTTACGAATACATATATAATGTATGTGTATCGTATGTATATGTATGTGTATCTTTCAGCTTTACATTTACATGCATTTCAAGATCAATGCTTGAAAAAATATTTTTTTTTAGTTAAAATTCTTTCTATTTGCTTGCAAACTTCCCACTGATGTCTCATGAAAAATAATCTTCTTATTTCAAGAAATGCTTTTATACGAAACGATGTGCAATTTGTTTGGCACTTACATACTGTGAAATGTAGATGATGTAGATTAGTGTTTGATAATATTGAAAATCATATCTCTTTTACGATATTTTTTTTTTTTCTCCTAACATGTTTTGTCAACCTTAACCTTCCTACCAACCTTTGTACAAACTTGTCAGCCAATCATCTTACTTTCGTCAAATCAAGGGAAACCTTTATGGTGCATGTCTTAAAAAGTGAGCTTTTAATTTTAAAAATTTAACCAAAAAATTTCTGTTGAGTTTTTGGACTGCTGGCTCGACATTAGAAATTTTAAAATTAAATTAACTTCCAGTAATTGATAATTAAAATTTTTAAAAAAAAAAAATGTGATCTAAGTTGCCCTGGAGTGAAACTTGTTTACCTCACAGATCAGCATTCAACATTATTCATTGAAACTTTAATATTATCATCATTCCATTATTCATTGAATCTTTAATATTATCATCATTCCATAATTCATTGAAACTTTAATATTATCATCATTCCATTATTCATTGAAATTTTAATATTATCATCATTCCATTCTGCTTTGCATACACATAGATTTCAAGTTCAAATTTAGAAAACATTTTACTGTACCTTCTGTATTGATTTCTTGCAAAAGTATTGATTTCTTGCTGGCATCATAAACAATATCTTGTATACACATATTCGTAAAAATAAAGCATCTCATTAAAAGAAAATTATGATGATTGTCAGGCGAAGAGGCTGAGAGGCGGATTCTATTAGTATAAATATAAATTGGTATAATATTTTTGTATTGATTTAAAGAGACGTAGTAATTGAATCTAAAATAGATCGTTTTTTACTTATAATGAATCATTATGTGTTACTCATTCGCGAATGAAATTTTAGTGTTTTATAGTGAAGTTTAATCTTCAAGAAATCTAGTATTTAATAATTTTTTAAATAAAGGAAGATCTAAAAATTTGAAATTGTTAAAATTTTTAATATTCATCATGATATTTATTAAAATGTATTGGCGCTATTAGCAAAAGTGTGGGTAATAGAATAAAGGTAAAGGAGTAGAAAGTTCATGAAAGTTTTTGTAACTTCACAGTCATAACTTTTTAATAATCTTGACGGAAAGTATGAAAATCAGAACCGGAGAAAAATCTGTTGGAAAATTAAATGGTCCCTTTTGACATTTACATTTTTTGTTACTACGATCTTAATTTTGACCCTATTTAAGTGCAGTTTGTTTTTAAAATGTTTCTGAAAATATTTTTTAAATATCTATTTTTGACTTTTGGAGCCCTTTTTTTTCCATAAAAACTGATGCGTTTATAAAATTATAACTATTAGCAAAAGGGTTAAACAGCCAGTAACCAGACCAAAAGTGTTGAAAAATTGCATCTTTTATATATATATGTGTGTGATTACTACGTACATATTCGATGTATCATCCTGTATTTTTTGTCTGATGTGCCATTTTCTACTGGCATCTATGTGTAACATCTTGCCCTTTTAAGGGATATTCTTATGTGAAGTTGTTTAGTGAATTTGTCTCTCATTCAGAATTTAAACAAAATGTAGAAATGTAGTGTGGTGTAGTTTTAGAAATGAAGTTCTCGATAAAGCATGTAATGTAGATGTCGTAAAAAGGACTTATTGTATTTGTTTCTGGTGTTGAAATGTTTCATAAAATAAATGTCTTTAAACCCTTCTGTGTATGACCAAAATTTTCTTCACACTCAGTTTTAATTTTAATTTCAATTCTGAACAGCAGCTCAATGTTCGAAACAAGACATTTGATGTAAACATGAAAATAAAATTCTCTCAAAACTTTCTTATAAACATCTCATAACTTGTCACATAGCCCTAAATAAAAGATTGGAAGAGTTTGATCAGAGGTAGAAATATCTGGCAACGTCTAATTCGGAAAGCCTTGACTCACATTTGACGTCGAGCCATAAATGATAATGGATGTCTTGCTTATTCGGAATTCTAAACAGTAGCTCAATGTTCGAAACAAGGCATTTGATAAAACATGAAATTAAATTCTCTCAAAACTTTCATATAAACATCTCAAAAACTTTTCACACAGCCCTTAAATAAAAGATTGGGAGAGTTTGATCCATGGTAGAAATATCTCTGGCAACATCTAATTCACAAAGCCTAGACTCACATTTGACGTCGAGCCATAAATGATAATGGATGTCTTGCTTATTCGGAAATCTTTTAAACATAACATAAACATTAGTATAAGTTGAAGAGTGAACTAATTTAGCATAACATAAATGTTAACTTATCTCTTACTATTACATTAATATCGCCTAGGTGAAAAGTTTAATAAATAAATCACATCAATACTTATTTTTATGCAAAAAATTATTTGTCAGTTTAAAAGCCGAGATAATATAAAAAATTGTTTTACATCTTTTATTAGTTAAATATTCTAGATATTATTATGGCAACTGGCAACTGGCGTACCGATTACAGAATGCCAATGGGGATATACCCCTTAAACTCCCTCATCTTAATTCTTAAATAAATTTACAATTTTAATTGGCTGCTTAAGGTTAGTATGAAAATGCAAGATATAATTTCAAAAATTAAAAAAATGGTACTCTAAAAAAAAATTAAAAATTAATAAAAGAAAATACAAAATAAAATTAAAAATAAAAGAATTTAAGTTTAAATTCGGTACAATTAGGGACCAATTGTCGATGCCATAAAACTATTGAAGATATAAATATGGTAAATACACAGGCGTTTGCTAGATATATTATATATATTTATATTAGAGTTTAATCAGAGGTAGAAAAATCTGGCAACGTCTAATTCAAAGCCTTGACTCATTTGACGTCGAGCCATAAATGATAATGGATGTCTTGCTTATTCGGAAAACTTTTAAAACATAACATTAACATTGCAGTGTTAGTTGAAGAGTTAACTAATTTAGCATAGCATAAATAGTTAACTTTATCTTTACTATTTTATTATCATTGGCTACTTTGAAAGAGTTCAATAAATAAATCACATCAATAGTTATTTTTATGCAAAAAAAAAAAAAAAAAAAAAAAAAATATTTGTCAATTTATAAGCCGAGGTAATATAAAAAAAAAAATTATTCTTACATCTTTTAATTTGTTAAATATGCTGATATTATTAAAATCTAAATTAATCAACTCTAAAATTATATTTGCTATTAAATTGCAAATAGTCGAAAATTTTTTAAGTAAAGCTTTTTTCATTACTTTTATTAAGAAAATTTAATAATGCCAGTAAAAGTTAGAGTCAGATACGCTTGTGATCTTGATTCAGTGTTTTCATGGATAGACAAATTATTATTTCTAAAATAAATACGCGATGTTTAGCTGCCATATTTATTAAAATTGCTAAGACAGCACTGCACAATTGCAACACAAAAAACACAATAATCGAACAAATATTTCTAAGTTTATTAAACATGTATTCTTATCAATGATTTGCACATATATTGAAACTAAATAAAATTTTATAGCAATTTAAAAATTAAAATTAAATAAAATTAAAAAGATCTCATTTAAAATTATATTTTTAATGAAAAATAGGAATAGGAACCTTTCTCCTCATATTCATTAAAGTATTACTCATCATTCTTGAAAGCAAAATATTTATAAATAGGTTCTTCATCATCAGCTTAAGTAAAAGCAAATTAGCAAAAAAACATAAAATTTGATGTAATATCCTGAAGATAGCTTCAAGGAATACGTACCCTCAGAACATTATAAAGCATGTTATTTTTTTGTTCACCACTGGCGGTAAAGAAGTTAGAATTAAAAATAAAGGTAATTTAACTTACGGAGTACCTAAAGAAATAATTCCCTTGACCTATAGTTACAAAATTAATAAACATTCTTATGATAAAAAATTTAAGTTAATTGCGAAAAAGAAAATTAATGATGAGCCTAATGCTTTGTAGGAAACCAGGAGTAAATAGAAAAAGGAAAAATTTCTTTTAGAATAAAATACCTGTCTAGAAATTTTAAACTAGGACAGAAAATGGAATAGAGGAGAGAGTATCAGGCGCTAAAGAATAAGATTCATGAATGACAAAAACCAATAACGAGCACTTCAGATTATGTTAGGGCCATTAAAAATGAATCGACTGTGACTAGTAGTTAGTGTGAAACTTTCAGAGCGTGGTTATTTATAGATTTATATGATTATATGATAGTACCAGCACTTAGTATGATAGTATTCCCCACGCTGTTCACACCAAGTAATTAGCAGAGCGGGGAGATGGAAGGATTGTGAGGTCACTCATTGAGGGATCTAGAATTCTTAGGGCTGTAAAAATGCTAAAAATAGGGAGGATTTGCGGAAACAAATCATGGGGAAAAAGCTCTAAACAATAGTGTATAGAGGGCCTGAACGGCCGAGTGTCCTGGCGCTCTGGCGCTCGGAGCCTAGGTTTCGTTCGAATGCCAGGGATGTTTGTAGTGGTTCGAATCCAGTTTAAGCCGTAGGTCCCCGTCTCATATGACTGTAAGAGCGTCCCGGAGCAGAAGTCAGCCTTCCTACCTACGGGTGCACCATCAGAACAGAAGCTGCACACCTCTTTCCATGAGGGACACGACTACAACAATAGTGTATAGAAAACTCAGTCTTTTATCCCGAACGACACTCTTCTTTAGGGTTAGAGCAGGGGTTTCAAACTACGGCCCGCTGGCCAAATCCGGCCCGCCAGTGTCATCAATCCAGCCCGCGACAGCGAATAGCTTATTGTTGCTGTAATAAGTTGGATAAAAAAATACAGAATGATAATAACTCCGTTTTTTTACTTGCTTGGTAAAAAGCTTAATGACAAGCATAATACGCAGAAAATTTAACTTAAGCATAACAACTATGATAATAACTCGATGTTAAGAATGCATAAATCTGAAATTATAGATAATGGCAGAAAGAATTACACTCATGTCCATAAATTAAGGATTATGAAGTTCAGGCAAAGAAAAAGAGACAGAAGCAAAACAAATTTGACTTATTTGTAAAGTCTATTTATTAAACAAAAAAGGTAAAGAGCAAAAAAAAGATGCTATATGTTTGACATAATTAATAAAGTGCGATTTTTTACTCGCTGGAACAAATTTCAAAAGAACCTATTTACAAAAACAGTATAACATGGTTAGTATGATGGTTAATATGGAGTATGTCTCCCGGACGATACAATACAGGCCTTACAACGCCTAGGCATGCTGAGTATCAAATTATCAATCTGATCTTGGGGAATATTACACCACTCATCAAAGCAATGCCCTCCAGTTCCGTTTGACAGGTAGGAGGGGGTTGACGGGCTGCAATTCGTCGGCCAAAGCATGCTGGCCAATCCATACGGGTGATATCCTCAATTGAAGGTATTCGCCTACAATGTTTGCACGGTGAGGACGCGTTGTCATCTATACAGAAATTCAGCACCCCATGGCGCCTGAAACAAACGCACCTGTTGTTCCAGAATGACATCCCGATAGATGTGGCCTGCCATCATTACACCTGAACATGCAGGTCGGTTCTGGAACCAAGAATAATTCTCTCCAAACGAGCTATCCTACCACCAAACGGTATGGTTCAATGGTGTTCTTTTGTGGTAACGGTACCTGGTGCTCTCCATATGGAAGTCCGGCGAGAATCAGATTGCAAACTAAACCTGGACTCGTCGAAAACATCACACAAGACCACTGTTGCGGTATCCCACAATGCATGCTCTCTAGATTAATCGCAGGCGACAGTGAGTTGCGGTAAGTGGAAACATCTGACCTACTGAGCATATAGACAATGCCCTAAGCGTCTGTACACGGTCTGCCAAACTGTCGTACCGGTAGCGAAGAGAGTTGACGAGACAGGTCTGATGCTGTGCTCCGTCTGTTTCTTTGGCAGTAACTGCTAAATACCGGTCCTCATTCGGCGTTGTAACTGGGGCGACCTGTGCTGTAACATCGACTCACATTACCATCATCTTGGAATCGTTGCCAAAGCCTGAGATGACACTCTGGCGATTCCAAGTTCCTCGGATACTTCCAGCTGGGTACGTCCACATTCCAGTCGTCCGATAATCAAATCTACCACGTAAAAATCATCCAAATGCTTCCTTTGTGCCATAACTATGCGGGTATTGCACCGAAAGGCTTTTAAAGCGCTTAGAACAATTTTACTTCTTTACCACCATTCCTTATATACCCCCCTCTTACACTCGTCATTGTGACGTAATGTCCGAGCATCTGGTGGTTTCCCTGTAATTTGCATATTCTTCTTCAAGATGTGTGTGATAATTCTACAGGTGAAATTTTT